>JAJMDO010000028.1:0-127310 GCA_030573635.1 Blastobotrys ciferrii | reverse complement strand
CCCCTGCAAAACCTAACCGAGTAGTGTGTTCCTGGGGGCACGCCCCCAGACCCCCAGGGCTCGCTTCGCTCGAGGTTATGGGTAGTGTTTTATTCTTTCTATTCGTTGAAGCCTCGCAGAGCCACGGGGGTGCAGGGGGCTGGCCCCCTGCAAAACCTAACCGAGTAGTGTGTTCCTGGGGGCACGCCCCCAGACCCCCCGGGCTCGCTTCGCTCGAGGTTATGGGTAGTGTTTTACTCATTGACATTTAATCAGTTTATAGTGCTTTACTCATTCTATTCGTTGGAGCCTCGCAGAGCCACGGGGGTGCAGGGGGCTGGCCCCCTGCAAAGTTGGCTAATGCTCCGATGCAAGCGTGCCCCCAAAAACGTGCCTGGACGGAGAAGCCAATTGAGCTCTTCTTTGCATCAATGAGCCCTGGCGTTGCCGTGCAGAGGGGCGATCGACCGTGGATTGCGGTTAATTTGTTTGGAGCAGGCTAGTCGACTGGCGGGGTCGGGGAAGGTTTCACCGAGGCTATCGGTCTGCACGCGTGTCTGAGACATGCCGGCGATCGGCAATTCGGTTTTTTCGTCCCCATGCAGGATCCCGGGACACGGCCTACGCCGGACCCCACTTTACTGCTGCGCCGCGCGCCGCGCTCCCAGCCAGCGGGAAAAAATTTCACGAAAGGCCACAAACCCAAAAAGCTGGGGTCAGGTCAAAAGAAGCCGAGACAAGCCGCCGGTCACGTGCACAGCCCTCCTCTCCACGCCAGTGTTTATTTCGCTAACTGGAGCCCTGCGAAGCCTCCAAGACAAGCATGCGCATGTAGGGCCCTCCCCAGAGTGCAACCTGAGCCGTCGCAAGCAAAGAGTGCAGGCACATGCAGCGCCCACCGCGCAAATTCCCGACAGACAGTCGCCCCTACCCTCAGCTTACATCATTCTGAATCACTCATCGCCGGATGACGACAAAACTCCACCTCCGAAACACCCCATGCACGCCGCACATATAATTTCCAACGTTTTTCAGCTGCTTCCCTCCCCAATGTAACCCTATAATTAAAACCTTTATTATACCCCTCTCAGATCTTATCTACCTCAATTGATTACGTGTACAGCCTGAAAGCGCTTCTGGGTAGGTTTGCAGGGGGCCAGCCCCCTGCACCCCCGTGGCTCTGCGAGGCTTCAACGAATAGATAAAATAGACCATTACCCATAACCTCGAGCAGCCCTGGGGGTCTAGGGCCCCAGTAAACACTATGTCTGGGTTATTTTTTTATCTGTGGCTCTGCGAGGCTTCAACGAATAGAAAGATTAATTCATTACCCATAACCTCGAGCGAAGCGAGCCCTGGGGGTCTGGGGGCGTGCCCCCAGAAAAGATAAATCTGGGTTGGGTTAGCAGAAAAGATACATCTGGGTTAGGTTTGCAGGGGGCCAGCCCCCTGCACCCCCATGGCTCTGCGAGGCTTCAACGAATACTCTACCCAAAACCTCGCGAAGCGAGCCCAGGGGGTCTGGGGGCGTGCCCCCAGAAAACACTACTTCTGGGTTAGGTTTGCACCCCTGTGACTCTGCAAGGCTTCAACGAATACTCTACCCAAAACCTCGCGAAGCGAGCCCAGGGGGTCTGGGGGCGTGCCCCCAGAAAACACTACACCTGGGTTAGGTTAGCACACCCGGAGTTCTGCGAGGAAACCGTTACCCATAATCCTGGGGGTCTGGGGGGCATGCCCCCAGAAAAGACACATTTGGGTTAGGTTTTCTCGGGTAGCTTTGAGAAACATATTACGTATGTATTGGGAGGTTGCTGGCCGCGTATTTCGGCGAGATGGAGTAAAAAGAAGAAAATAAGTGTTATGTTTCCGGGTCCAGTTTGCATATGCTGCAGATGATCGGGTGAGACAGATGTTTCTTAAAAGTGCCGCGCATTGATGCTAAGCATATGCTTGTTGTATACCCCGCTCAGCTCACAAATTTGTACCTGATCGGCAATCGGACCGGCCATTTACCCGGCAATATTTCCTGAGGCCCCCAGCCGACCTACAGGCTTTTACTGAGGCAAGCCCCAAACCTCGTAACCCCTGCTCGGGCTAGAGTACCTCCAGTGGTGAGGGGCGGTATTATTTCCGTGAAAATAAAGCAAAAGCGAGGTACAAGATTCCGATTTTGACCCGCGGCAAACCAATTGTTTGTCGTATTCATGTTTTCCGGACTAAGAAGCGTTGATCTCTTTCGCGGAAGCGCATATATGCGCAAATGAGCCTCGTTTATAGCACGTGACCAGACCCATCGACTGCGAAGCTGACCTTTCCCGCAATAAAATGGAGCAACTGGCTTAGTAATGTCCTTCTTTTTCCAGAAAAAGAAGCAAAAAGCGTTATTCCGCTTCGCGGAAGTTCATCCAGAACCTACATTCGAAAGGACTTTGCTACCCAGCCCCCGGCGAAGTAGACCCCAAAGCGCCGAATCAAATGGACCAATTGGGCCAATATACTCTTACTTTTCTATAAGAGAAGCAAAAAGTGCTGTTTGGCTTAGCAGAAGCCCATAGAAAACCGAGATTCGACGATAGCATGGAATTGACCACGTGACCAACACTCGGCAAAGCCGATCCAGAGGGTCTGGGGGCATGCCCACTAAATCTGGGTTAGGTTTGCAGGGGGCCAGCCCCCTGCACCCCCGTGGCTCTGCGAGGCTCCAACGAATAGAAAGAATAAAACACTACACAGAACCTCGAGCGAAGCGAGCCCAGGGGGTCTGGGGGCGTGCCCCCAGAAACACAATACTCGGTTAGGTTTTGCAGGGGGGCCAGCCCCCTGCACCCCCGTGGCTCTGCGAGGCTTCAACGAATCGAAAGAATAAACCATTACCCATAGCATCGAGCGAAGCGAGCCCAGGGGGTCGGGGGGCATGCCCCCAGAAACACACTACTCGGTTAGGTTTGGCCCCCTGCACCGCCGTGGCCCTGCGAGACTTCAACGAATCGAAAGAATAAATCATTACCCATAGCATCGAGCGAAGCGAGCCCAGGGGGTCTGGGGGCGTGCCCCCAGAAAAACACTATATCTGGGTTAGGTTTGCAGGGGGCCAGCCTCCTGCACCGCCGTGGCTCTGCGAGGCTTCAACGAATGGAAAGAATAAACCATTACCCATAACCTCGAGCGAAGAGAGCCCAGGGGGTCTGGGGGCGTGCCCCCAGAAAAAAACCAGAGCGATTGACTCTGAGGGTTAATACTGTAGTTTGTAGAGGAGTCGGAGATCAATGCATGTGGGCGGGGAACAAAAATGCGATAGCTGTCATCGGGATCGGATTGTTCTAGGGTTAGGTGTCGCTGCATAGTGTATATAGATAGGAAATGCGGGGCGATAGATAGAATGGGGGTGGGTACGCGATGCATACACACTTCCTGGGGAAGTGTATCGAAGTTGCGTTGATTATATGATATATATATTTGCGCCGCATGCCATGCCAAGCACGAGATCGTCCAGGGCCAGACCTAGGTCTCAGGTCCCCAGGGCCCAGGCCCAGAGGTTGAGCAGCCGTATTATGCAGTGCTCGTGCGCAGAGGCCGCTTGTTCCGGTGCGGGGCATTGTGCTATGGTTACATAGCTGATGCATGCGCATATGGTGTTATTTTTCATCGATATCCATAATATTCTGCCGACCGTTGAATATGCAGGCTTGGCGAGATGATCGGCGTTAATAGTTGCCGGTTTGACTCCGATCTAAAACAACGGCGTTTTACAAAGTCTCACTTGCACCGGTACCCTGAAAAAGCACTCCGATCATGCGTTGTTCCTGATTCCACCATTCGGCACAGCTCTCTTCCGCCCCCAGCCTAGTTAGTTGCTGCATGCCGTATCGTATCGTATCGTGGGTCTGTCCAAACCCCAGATAACCTGATACCTCGATTTCTTGAAACACGCTCGATCCGAATCAAACCCCGAGATCGAGCGGGATCCTTGTCGATCTTCTAAACAAGAGGTATAGACGTCCAGCCAGTTCGCAGAAGCTGTGGGCACCAAGGTAGAACGACCCGTGTTTCGGAAAAAGAATTAGGAATACGTACCTGTAGATTCACCTGACAGGTGCCCGATTTCAGGCATCAGCACTATGCACATCCCTAGATACAGTATCAAACAGCCATCGAGCATTGCAAATACATTCCTTGTATGCAAATGACTCAGGCCTCCTTCCTACCAGCAAAACAAAGCTCGGTCTAAATCACAGGATCAACTGTTTCACTCAAACCTCTCCGATCCCTGATCTTTGTTCAGCAACTAACAAGTCTCGCAATCACTCTCAGCATTCCCAACACGATCCAATATCACATAAGAGCACCCATCTATTTTCTTCTTTTCCAGAAAAGAAGCAAAAGGGTTTGTTCGCTTCGCGAAAGCTTACTTACAGTAGTGAGAAGCCTTCTTCTTTTCCAGAAAAGAAGCAAAAGCGTTTGTTCTTTTCGCAAAAGGTAAGCTACAGTAGTAGAAGGCTTTCTCCTTTCCAGAAAAGAAGTAAAAGCGTTAGTTCACTTTGTGCAAGGATTCTTACAGTATTATGAGATTTTCTTCTTTTCCAGAAAAGAAGCAAAAGCGTTTGTTCACTTCGCGTAAGGTTAGCTACAGTAGTAGAAAGCTCGTCTTTCCAGCAAAGAGACAAAAGCACTAGTCCATATTGAGCTACTGTAATAGCAGTAAGAACTTCCGCGAAGCGGAACCACGGGGGTTTGGGGGCGTGCCCCCAAGAAACATCTCAGCAATGTTTTAACTATATAATACGGCTGTAGAGTTTCGAGATGGGTGTAATGATGTATAAAAAGTAAACTGCATGCTGCTGGGTCAATTGGTAGCCTTCTTTATGCGTTGCCTTGCTTGAGCCGCATACCCGTGGACCCTAGTTTATACTTTATAGTTGCAGGGAAGCTGGTTGAGTGAAGAATTTTTGAACCTGTCAGTCTGATCTATTTATAGGTGGGGATTTTAGTACAATACTGCGCATAATTGGATGTAGCTAGGGTAGATGTTAGTGCTTTTAGCGGAGAGTGAGGATGAAGATCGAATATGAAAAATTTTATCAAAGCGGAAGCGGGGGTGGAGTATCGTGTGGGGGAAAGAGCTATCTGATTGGCTCAATGCGGATAGCGGGGGGTTCAGATGCACATTTGGACTGAGACACAGTGAAAAATCAGTTCGACCCAGCTATTGCATCACAAAGCAGCCAGCGACGTGGATCTATATATAGCGTCGTCTGCAAGGACAGTACGCTATACTGTACAGGGTCCAGGCCTAATTCCGCGTGGGGAGGTGCGTCGCCGGACCCACTGTAGCGGATGCCCTCGTCCGATCAAACCACTTGAAGCAGCGGACGAATACGCTCCCAGAGGCATACATGCAGCAACACGCATCCGTTTGGTGTCCAAGCCACCATCAAAGGCCCTATACTTACATGAAGACGCACTGATCCTTGCATGTGGGTTAGGGCCCATCGCCCAAACAGGAAGCTCGCCTTCCAAAAACAGTCACCACGCAGTTTCAGGGACCGGCCAGATCTAAAACATTTCCCAAGTCACGTGCCGATACGACGGGCCCAAGAAGCACACCTCCATGCATGCGGGCCAGGGCATGGGCCTTTAACCCGACGCACAAAAAAATTAATTCTAGGATCCCACCACCAAACGTACGCCGATCGTCTATTAATTCTTCTATACGTCCCTTTCCTGCCTTCTTCCCGATCTGCATCTATGCATCTTTGACAGTCTCATTTCCTCCTCCAAAAAATATTATCTCACATACCCGTATATCCAATTTCCCTTCTAGTCCCTCTGCATGTCCACCTCATGCACCTCCAATGCATCCTCTCGGCCTTTTCCTTCCGCTAACTATCCGCATGTCCCCATGCATGCACCATCCTCTCCACTTATTTTAAAAAAAGAACAAAAACATTAGCTCTACTAATTGTAGATTGGGTTTGTTCTTTTTAAAAAAAGAACCAAAAACGTTAGCTCTGCGAGGCTTCTAATCGTAGGTTGGGTTTGTTCTTTTTAAAAAAAGAACCAAAAACAGTGGCTCTGCGAGGCTTACGCATTGTAGGAGCAGGCCGGACCACTGATAGCTGCAAGTCAGCTTCATGTTGCTTCCTCAAATTTTTTTTGGTTCTGCGAGGCTACTAATTGTAGATTGGGTTTCTTTTTAAAAAAAGAACCAAAAACACTGGCTCTGCGATGCTTGCGCATTGTAGGAGCAGGCCGGGCCACTGATAGCTTCAAGTCAGCTTCATGTTGCTTTCTCAGGTTTTTTGGGTCTGCCAGGCTACTAATTGTAGAATGGGTTTCTTCTTTTTAAAAAAAGAACGAAACACAGTGGCTCTGCGAGGCATGCGCATTGTATGAGCAGGCAGGACCACTGATAGCTGCAAGTTAGCTTCATGTTGCTTTCTCAGTTTTTCTATCATGACTCTAAGAAGAGCAGTGGGCCAACTAGTAGTAGCCTCGCGGATATTTCTAAAAAACAATTTCTTGATAAACGGATTGTAGCATCGCAGAGCTAATGGTTCTGGTTCTTTTAAAAAGAACAAACAACGAGTTGTGAGCCTCGCAGAGCTAATGTTTTTGGTTCTTTTTTTAAAAAGAACAAAAGCCGGACGAAAACTAGCTATGCATGTGGAGAAGCTATAATTGGCGATAAGACATTGCGGAAGTAAGATAGCAGTTAGTTTCGGAGAAGAAATATAAAGCGGAAGGGTTTGTGAAGATCGTTTGTTTCAGAGGGCGGTGGGTGTTGAGAGAGGTTTCGGGCATGAGTTTACAGATATTTTTTGGGGAGCGTCGATATGATGCAACCGCAAAGGTGGAGAGTATTACTGACAGCTTATCTGGCTTGACTTTGCATGCCGTTCTGTCAAATGCAGTCTCGATAGAGCAAAGAAGGCCATGTCCGAGTCAAGTGTTTCATCACTGACGATCACTTTGACCAGTGCCGTCCCCACCTCGGACTTGACCTTCTAATCATCATTACGTCTGGATCTCCAAATAATACATTCAAAATGGAAAACCTTTGCCTATACACCTGTTCGACCATGTCCGAGACCGCTAATCCTCTTCATGTGCTAATTGTGGGGGTCATTTCGAACTAAGCCTATGGCTTGCTGATCAGCTCTTTTAAAAGGAATTGAAACATTGTTACTACCCTTTGATCATGTTTGTTCTTTTTTAAAAAAGAACCAAAAACATTAGCTCTGCGAGGCTGCTAGTCGCTGTCAAGGAATTGTTAGCTGTCAAAAATATGAGGGCTTCGAAGCAATTGATTCTTGAAACGAGTTAATTGCGGGCCAATTGAAGCCAACAGAGCAGACGAAAGCAATAAACACCTGTTTTAACTTAAAATTCACGAAGCGGGAGACTCGGTTCCTTTTAATTAACAATAAACAATCGTTTTTGACCCAAAATCAGCGAAGCGGACCCCGGGGGTCTGGGGGCGTGCCCCCAGAAAACCTTCTACTTTACAATAAACAATCGTTTTATCCCAAAATCCGCGAAGCGGACCCAGGGGGTCTGGGGGCGTGCCCCCAGTAAATAGTCCAATCGATAGGGTCTTTAGTGTATATATGTTGGGAGGAACGCGGATGCGTGAGGCTGTGCGATATATGGGGCGAACCGATGACGGTGAGTGCATATGTGGTGAATTAATTAGTATGGGAAGCGTATATAAATATTAACGTGAGATGTATATGTAGAAGTACGACGAGCAGCTCAAGATAGTGTATGAGTATATTGTAGGGTCTGGGGAGTTCCATTCGTTGAAGGAGTTGGAGAGTGCGCTGAAGGGCCGGGTGGACGGGTTTCAGCTCAAGGCCATCATCAAGGACCTGTCCGACCAGAGCCTGATTTCAGCAGAGAAAATTGGCACCAGCAACTACTACTGGAAGTTCGACGAGTCCATCAAACACATAGAGGACAAGCACAAGGCGATTGCGGCAAAAGCTCAGACCCGCAACAACCTCCAATCCCTGATCGAATCAGAGGCCGCATTGCGATCCAGACCTCAAAACCTCCAAACCGTCCAAGCTCTGGAAGCACAGCTAGCCGAGACCAAGTCTAAAGCAACGGCAGCTCAACTAGCAAAAACCCAAACACAAATCGCCAACCTCCAATCTGCCCTCGCCCAAATCAACGAAAACATCGAAATCCTCCTATCAACCATCCAGTCCTACACCGAGGCCTCTAAATCCGAAATCCTAGATTACATCTCATCCCTCAATTAGCTTTCATATCCGGCCATTAATATATATCCCACTTTGCTAGATTTACTACAAACAACCCCAAGCAAAGACCTCACCCCCTGATTAGCCTTCTCCAAGTCAGAAATAAACGCTTTTTGCTTCTTTTTTGCTTTGGTGTGGTTTTCTGGGGGGCACGCCCCCCAGACCCCCCTGGTTCCGCTTCGCGGAAGGTTTGGGCCCCAAAGCCTTCTGCGAAGCAGAACTACGCTTTTTGCTTCTTTTTCTGGAAAAAGAAGAGTACTGGACTATCAGTAGAGCCAGTTGACGTACTGGTTTGTTTTTCTGGGCGGTTGTGGCTTGCCCGCAGACCCTCCGTGGTCCTGCTTCGCGGAAGGTTTTGTGGACCTATAGCCTTCTGCGAAGCAGAACGAACGCTTTTTGCTTCTTTTCCTGGAAAGAGAAGAATGGTTTCATTTCTCGTAGCAAATGCCCAAACCCTAGTTAAACGAATTGATTACTGTATTACAGCTAGACCATGTACAACGGTTGCCTGAATTTGATCACGTGACGTTCCTGGGGACGCGCCCCAGACCCCCTGGGTCGGCTTAGCTGAGGTTTGGGTAAAAAACCAGTCAACCTTCAGAAAAGCAGAACCAACGCTTTTTTGCTTCTTTTCTGGAAAAGAAGAAGTGCACTGTTTGCTATCCTAATTGAACCAGATTGGTGGGTTGTTAGACGAGATTGAAATCTTGGTTTTGTTTAGATCTTGAAAAATTAAACATTGACATAAAGTTTTATTACAAAATCAAACCTTTACCAACCCTGCCCAGCACCCTTAATTTTCATCAAAGCCTGGCTACACGGTCTAAACTCCGACACGTGATCTTCTTTTCCAGAAAAGAAGCAAAAGCGTTAGTTCTGCTTCACAGAAGGTTATGGGGTCCCAGCGCTCGGCGAAGCCGACCCAGGGGGTCTGGGGGCGTGCCCCCAGAAAAACACCTCGTCACGTGGCTTTCTTCTTTTCCAGAAAAGAAGCAAAAGCGATAGTTCTGCTTCGCAAAACCTCGGCGAAGCCGACCTGGGGTTCTGGGGGCGTGCCCCCAGAAAACAGATCAATCGAGTTAGTTAAATAACGGAGAAATGCATTAGGGAATTAGTATTACAAATTATTATTTACAGGGGGTCGTGGAGCTGGGGTTAATCTTTAGACTTTCGTTGTTTGTTGGAGGATGGGACTGGCGGGGACGACGCGAGTGCGCTCTGTTTGAGATGGGTTCGAGCGTGTTGTGACAGGTTGTCGGAGCGTGAGAACTTCTTGCCGCATTCGTCGCACTTGAACGGCTTTTCCCGGGTATGCAGAGAGCGGAAGTGGCGTTTCAGGTGCTCCTGGCGACGGAACCGGCGGTTGCAGTGGTCGCACACAAACGACTTTGTGCTGTCGTCCGGCGACGGCTTGCGTCCCCGTCGCGTCTTTGGTGGTGGCGGTGGCGGTGGCGAGTCTGTGGCGGTGCTGTCTGAGACATGTGGCGCCGCAGACGATGCGGCTGCGACATCGACCTCGGACTCCGAGGGCGCAAAGTCGAAATCCTCGTCGTCGGACGACGAGTCGCGAACAAACACGTCGGCCTCGGACTCCAGGTCGGGCGAGATGGGCGGCGACTGGGGCATGGGTCGCTGGCGTTTGGGCGATTGTGGCTGTGCGAGGGCCTCGGACCGCTGTCGCTTGTGACTTGTAGTAGTGGTGGTGTCGATGGGGGGCGTGGGGATGGGCGACGGCGGCGCAAGCGGCAGATGCACGAGATATTGGTCAAAGTCGCTGCTGGCTGTCGGTGCGGCGTAGTATGGGGTGGTATCGTAAAGTGCGGTAGTGGCTGTGCAGGTGGTGGTGGCGGTGGCATCGTCTAGGATCGGACTACCGATGACGCGGGGATCGCAGAAACTCAGACCCCCGACGGGGTCTGCCCCCCCCCCGGCCGGGGCGAGGTAGGTCATGTCCCCCACCATGGGGTTGAAGGCGCCGCCCTCAACGGGAAGTTCGTCGACGTCGCGGAAGAGCGAGCCGGTGGACAGGAAGCTGGACATTGCAAAAACAGAGGGATTAGTAGCGATAGTAGTAGTAGTGGAGTAGTAGTGTAGTAAGGAGCGACTGGGGTTCGGCGTGAAGCTGGCTGTGGGCTGGCCAGGCCCTTTATATATTGCCCACGACCGTAACGGTACGGAAAAAGCAATACGCGCACGCATCGCTTGCAAAAAGCAACGACTCAGAGCCACAAAAAGAAAGTCCCAAAAAAAAGAAAAAAAGCCACTCGCTCTTTTTTTTTTTTTTTTTGCGCGCACCGCGCGCACGCACATCATTCGGCTAAAACCCCCTCCTGCTGTTTTAGGCTGGTAATCTATTGGCGAATACGGCGCGTGCTCTCTCTTGCAGGTGGGACCACCTCCAGCACCTTCTCTTCCTCCATGCCGCCCATCACTCAATTGGCCTCGGCCTCGTGTTCTTTCCCTCGTTGATCCCACTCGAGCCGGACCCACTCGTCCAGCTCGTCATCGCTGGCGCTGGTGTAGCACTAGCCCGTGGTGTAGTATTCTTCTTTTTCCAGAAAAAGAAGCAAAAAGCGTAGTTCTGCTTCGCAGAAGACTATGGGTCCCCACCCTCGTCTCTACGATCCGTCTGGTGCTCTTCTTTTTCCAGAAAAAGAAGCAAAAAGCGTGGTTCTGCTTCGCAGAAGGCCATCCCTCGGAAAAGCCGACCGATGCACTCTGGAAAATTCAAATAGCTCATCAATTGAACTCTTTATTAACAACCTGGTTTCTGCTAGTAGTCTAGGACTCTTCTTTTTCCAGAAAAAGAAGCAAAAAGCGTTTGTTCTGCTTCGCAGAAGGCTATGGGTTCCCAAACCTTCCGCGAAGCGGAACCACGGGGGGTCTGGGGGGCGTGCCCCCCAGAGAAACTCACCAGCTCATCAATTGGGCCTACTAATGGCCTGGTACCCTTCTTTTTCCAGAAAAAGAAGCAAAAAGCGTAGTTCTGCTTCGCAGAAGGCTTTGAGTACCGAAACTTTCCGCGAAGCGGAACCACGGGGGGTAAAAACCAACTGGCTCGTCAATTGGGTATACTAATGGCCTAGAACTCTTCTTTTTCCAGAAAAAGAAGCAAAAAGTGTTTGTTCTGCTTCGCAGAAGGCTTCGGGTCCCCAAACCTTCCGCGAAGCGGAACCACGGGGGGTCTGGGGGGCATGCCCCCCAGAAAAACTCACCAGTTCGTCAATTGGCACTTCTAATAGTCTAGTACTCTTTTTTTTCCAGAAAAAAAGTAATAAGCGTAGTTTTGCTTCGCAAAAGGAGTATGAGTCTTCAAACCTTCCGCGAAGCGGAACCACGGGGGGTCTGGGGGGCATGCCCCCCAGATAATCATTTACCCAGTAATGTAAGGGCAGCTGGGTATGCTAGCCCATCGGAAGAGTTGACTGGGCTGTATTTTGGCACAAGGATAGGGTGTTAATTAGTTTAGATGGAGTAGAGAGTGATAGGAGCTCGGCGGTAGCCCTAACCCACAATGAGCTTAATTTGTATAGTTAAGCGTTTAACCCAATTTTATATTAGTGATTAGCCTAGCCCTGGCTAAAGCTTGTTCTACGCATGCTTTATAGTCTATAGGACTGGACCGGAAATATACAGCTAGGGCATGCATCTATCATTATCCACAAATTTAATACATCATAAAACGCTAGTGGCACGTAGCTTTTTTATGAACCATGACCCATGTCTGGAACGTAGCTATACGTAACCCCTACGTCGCCTTGACTCCGCTTTTCAACACCTACTCTTTTCTCCACATGCACTTCTTGCTCCATCAAAGGCTCGAGTGGAGAGACGTCTCTTCTTTTCCAGAAAACAATCAAAGCCCGTCGTTAAGAGGTTTCTTCTTTTCCAGAAAAGAAGCAAAAGCGTTAGTTCTGCTTCGCAGAAGATTATGGGATCCCAGCGCTCGGCGAAGCCGACCCTGGGGGTCTGGGGTCGTGCCCCAGAAAACGTCACGTGACGTGCAATTTTCTTTTGCAGCAGCAAAAGCGATAGTTCTGCTTCGCAGAACACTAGCCTTTACTCAAACCGCGGCGAAGCCGACTCAGGAGGTCTGGGGGCATGCCCCCAATAATATACCCCAGCAGGTGGTTTTCTTCTTTTCCAGAAAAGCAAAAGCGTTAGTTCTGCTTCGCAGAAGACTAGCCTTTACCCAAACCTCGGCGAAGCCGACCCTGGGGGTCTGGGGGCGTGCCCCCAGAAAGAAGACGGAAGAGGAGAAAAAAGTTAGCTCGATTGATGGACATATATACATTGAACGCAGCCTGATCAGGGTAGGACCGTTTCTATTGTGATTGATCCGGAAAAAAGACTCAATTGAGCATATTTCGGCTTCCCAACGCTCCCCGAAGCGGACCCAGTGGGTCTGGGGGCGTGCCCCCAGAAAACGAGCCCCAATCGGGTTTCCAGGGGGCATTGTTTAGGACAATTGGCTGCGACGGGCGGGATCATGTACAGGGCAGCCTTCGCAGGTGCACGAGGGACCGCATTGGCAGTCGCCCAGGATGCACGACGCCTGGAAGTACAGCGAGGACGGCAGCTCGCCCAGCAGCTCCTCCTCCTGCGCCGGCACCGGCTGGCCGTCGAACTCCATCGGCGCAATCATCAGCGGCAGCCCCGGCGCACCCCCCATGTACCCATTGCCCTCTCCTCCACTCCTCTCGTTCTCGTTCTCGTAGTCGTAGCTCTGGTCTTCGTGCGGCTCAACCGCCGTCGGCGTCGGGCCGCCGGCCGCGCCGCAGCATGCATGCACATCGTCGACACCTGGGTTAGGGTTGAACGTCGGCATCGGCCCGCCGGCGCCGTCGTCGTGGAGCTGGACGCGCTTGTAGAGGCCGTTACCGACGGGGACGAACTTTGCAGTACCGGCATGGTTGAGCTCCTCGGCGACGGGCGGCTCCGGATGGCGCTGGCGGAGCCGGAAGCGCTTGTTGTGGTGGTGGGGTCCTCCTCCATTGGCCGCCTGGGGGAGCGCCCCCAGATCCCCGTCGATCACGTGCCGGTCGTGGCCCGTGCCGTCCTCGCCGGGGATCATGGCCACCCGCTGGCTGTTGCTGGCGTTGGGCCGCCCCCGCTTCCGCACTTGTATCAGCGCTCGGTCGCGGTGGTCGCACGAGCTCGACCGGTGCCCCCGTATACAGCTCAGACACGCATACTTCTCGCCCTTGTATATAATCATGCTCACCCAACTGCCTCCCTTCAGCCTTTCTCCCAACCTCCAACCAAAAAAATTCCTTTAAATCTACTCCCCTAAAACCCTAACCCACAACAACACCCCCCCCCCAGACCCCTCTATAAGCTTCTGCGAAGCAGAACAAACGCTTTTTGCTTCTTTTTCTGGAAAAAGAAGAGTACTAGACTATTAGTAGAGCCAATTGGCGAACTGGTTAGTTTTTCTGGGGGGCATGCCCCCCAGACCCCCCGTGGTTCCGCTTCGCGGAAGGTTTGGGGATCTATAAGCTTCTGCGAAGCAGAACAAACACTTTTTGCTTCTTTTTCCAGAAAAAGAAGAGTACCAGGATATTAGTAGTGTCAAATGATTGGTTGAGGTTAGTTGACTGGCTTTTTTAGAGGATGTCCCCGTGGTTCGGCCTCGCGGAAGGTTCGGGTGAAAAGGCATATTCTTTGAAACAGATCAACGCTTTGTGGTTCTTGCTTAAAAAAGATTGATCTAAGCGATCAGTTTGTTAAAATAAAGTCAGAGCTTTATACTTTGTACCTGTGTTAATTTTGAAGAACTTGAGTAAAAAAAAAAAAAAAAAAAAAAAAAGGATGTTCGCAGAATGCTCGTAGGGGCTATAAGCAGTTGGTTATTGTTGACATACAGGAAATAGCACCGAACTAAATGCTAACATCTATCTTAAAAAAATTGCTATATCATTTTTCTTTTGGGATGGTTCATGTACTGGATTGAACTGAAAGCAATTGCCCGCAGCCTAGATTTTAATATAGAACGCACGACTGAGATACAGACAGACAAAGATGCATTAAATGATTACATTTGACTTATTTTTTGAATTCCAACGATTCACTTTCATCGATTCTTTTGTTCAAAACTAAATGATCTAAACAACAATCTTCTCTCTACCAGACGGAGAACGTCTTAGTTCTATTCCGGGTCCCGAGATACAACACCATACCTATTTCCCGGCGAAGCCGACCCGGGGATCTGGGTCGTGCCCCCAGGAAACCTTTTCGTCAGGTGATTTTCTTTTCCAGTAAAAAAAAGCAAAAGCATTAGTTCTGCTTCGCAGAAAGCTACAGGTACCAGGCCCTCGGAAAAGCCGACACTGGGAGCCCGGCCAGCAAAACTCCTCGCCAACCAATTTTCTTCTTTACCAGAAAAGAAAAGCGTTCGTTCTGCTTCACAGAAGTTTACCCAAACCTCGGCGAAGCCGACCCAGGGGGTCTGGGGGCGTGCCCCCAGAAAAACTTCTCGTCACATGGTTTTCTTCTTTTCCAGAAAAGAAGCAAAAGCGTTAGTTCTGCTTCGCAGAAGACTGGCTTTTACCCAAACCTCGGCGAAGCCAACCCAGGGGGCTTACTCCTCGTCACATGATTTTCTTCTTTTCCAGAAAAGAAGCAAAAGCGTTAGTTCTGCTTCGCAGAAGACTAGCCTTTACCCAAATCTCGGCGAAGCCGACCCAAGGGGTCTGGGGGCGTGCCCCCAGAAAACCTCATCCGACTGAAGCAGAAGCGAAGCCGTTAGTTGTGCTCCGCAGAGGGTTACGGATATATACCCGACACTCGGCGAAGCCGACACTGGGGGTCTGGGGGCATGCCCCCAGCAATCATCGCGTGACTTGATTCCAGAATAGAAGCAAAAGCATTAACTAGCTAGCATTAGAACAAGAAAGGCGATGGAGTGTCTCTGGCGGGGGTTTTTTGAGGGCGTTATTGTGGAGGCCTCAAAGAGGAGGATGGAGATGGATGAGATGCACGTGGGGGAGCGTATTTTGGAAGGTTACAGTGGAGGTGAGACAGGTGGAGACGAAACGGGAAGGGCGCATGTTGGGAGCTTCCCAAAGGAGATAACGCGGCGGCGGGAGGCTGGTAGTGCGGTTGCCTGTTTGGGACGGGAAGTCGCCCGATCCGGCAAAGGCCGTTTGTTCCTACATGACTTAGCAACGGTCGAATAATATTTCATGTCGATCATTAAATAATATTTGCTGTCCCTCGCAGCTGTCCGTTGGCGCCCTTAGCAAACGAATACTCGACCTAGCTAGTCCTCGGACGGTTCGCCTGGCTGCTCGCTCGCTGTCTGTACCGTGTCGTGCAATGGGGTCGGATCTGATAGCGTGGTGCGGTGCGTCGTGGTGTCAGAGATGGCTGCTTAATGAGTGATGTCAGTGGACAGCTCCGCCGGCGATTGGCGCCGCCTTCAGCACGCTGCAGATGCCTGCAGCTGCGAATCTGCACATCCACACCACTACTACACACCCTCCTCGTCCTCTGCGCTCCTTGTCGTCATCGAACGTCCCTGACGATACTACCACAGGCCCGGAATCCCGCGCATGCACCGCGCACCACCGTTGAAACTTACCATCGTTCCGGTGCAACGCTCTTTTGATCTCCGTCCCTTCCCCTCTCTGGGTATTTTGACAGTTAACTGTCGCGCGCATGCATGCGCGCAAAGGGCCCTTTTTTCTATTTCTTTTATATACGGTTTCTGGGGCACGCCCCCAGACCCCCTGGGTTGGTTTCGCCGAGCGTTGGGTAGAAACCAGTCTTCTGCGAAGCAGAACTAAACGCTTTTGCTTCTTTTCTGGAAAAGAAGACGTTTTTCATCTGATTAACTGTCGCGCGCATGCATGCGCGCAAAGGGCCCTTTCTATTTTTTTTTTTTTTTTATATAATGGTTTTTCTGGGGGCACGCCCCCAGACCCCCAGGGTCGGCTTCGCCGAGGTTTGGGCAGAAGACAGTCTTCTGCGAAGCAGAACTAACGCTTTTGCTTCTTTTCTGGAAAAGAAGAGGTTCTGAGCTAATAGTATAATGCTCGGGTAACGGAACTAGTCCTTCCCGATGGAGGCCGATGTGCATCGTATCGCAGTAGCTCGCTGGGACATACCTTGGAGTCACCCAATAGTAATCGGCGCGGCGACCGGTTCCGCCGTATATGCATATGCATATAGTATTTTGCTCAATCAATACGATGATCTGATGCACACATCCATTCCTTCCACCTCGCGAAAAAGAAAACTTTTCAATTAATATGCATCCGATCTGTCAACTCTGCATCACCCCCAAGGTACCCTTCTCGAATTTTTCACCCTCTTCTCCAGCACCGGTATTTGCTTTGCATGCATATATTATCGTCTTAGCATTAATTTTTTTTTACTTTCCGGTCGTTTTCTGGGGGCCAGCCCCCACACCCCCAGGGTCCGCTTCGCGGATTTTTGGGTGGCGGAACTTCTCTTGCATGTAGCAGATGTTGAATAATTGGGAGTTACAATTGCTAGAATGGAGAGCTTTGTGATAATTGAACTATATACCGTATTGACTAGTGAAGAAAGACTGATTAGAAGTGAAGGCTCAGCTGTATTTAGAGCTGAAGGGTTTAATAACATGATTTCTCGTCTAAAAAGGACTATTGAGCTATTATGAAACACTGAAACGAGATGCATTGCCTTGCAGAGTTGATCAATGTTTTGGTTCTTGAACAAGTTCAAGACTGATCAACAATTAGTACCCTTAAAAAGAACTGAAAATATTGGCTCGTTGATAGGTATTGTTCTTTTTAAAAAAAGAACCAAAAACATTAGCTCTGCTAGGCTACTAACCGTTGACTGGTTTTGTTCTTTTTTAAAAAAGAACCAAAAACATTGGCTCTGCGAGGCTACTAATCGTTGACAAAGAAGAAGCAAAAAGCGCTTGTTTTGCTTCGCAGGAGACTGATTTTAAAACCAAATCTCGAGCAAAGCGAGCGTAGGGGTCTGAAGATGTGCCCCAGGAATAAATTGTTGCTCTTTTCAAGAGAACCAAAAAACATTAGCTCTGCGAGGACAATACTAGTTGTCAAGAAATTGTTCTTTTTAAAAAAAGGACCTATAACCTTAGTGCTACGAGGCTACTAATTGTTGACCAGTTTGTTTTTAAAAGAATAATTGTTTGACCACCACAGTAGACTTGCAGAGTCAAATTTTTGATGCTTCATTTAAAAAGGAACAGAACTTATCAAACGGTAAAATTGTAGCCTCGCAGAGCTAATGTCTTGGTTATTTTTTTAAGAACAAAACCAGTCAACGATTAGAAGCCTCGCAGAGCTAATGTTTTTGGTTCTTTTTTTAAAAAGAACAAAACCAGTCAACGATTAGCAGCCTCGCAGAGCTAATGTTTTTGGTTCTTTTTTTAAAAAGAACAAAACCAGTCAACGATTAGCAGCCTCGCAGAGCTAATGTTTTTGGTTCTTTTTTTAAAAAGAACAAAACCAGTCAACAATTAGAAGCCTCGCAGAGCTAATGTTTTTGGTTCTTTTTTTAAAAAGAACAAATGAGGGTGCGATTGTTTGGCAGGGAATGCACGTGGATGGAGTGAGTTTGATTAATTTGCCGGGTCGGGGAGTGGTGTAGCTTGGTGGTATATGAGTTCGGGTGATATATGCATGCATATCGGATATACATATTGGGTTGAGGGAAGGGTATGGATTAGGGACTAATTGGTTTGATTGCGTTTGCTTGTGGAGCGATGGCGATCTGGAGGCCGGGTACGTAGCTGGTTACTTTTTGTGGATGGTGGATTGGATTACAAGCAGGAATATCCACTTGACGTAAGTAGCCCGGGGCAGTAGGCTAGGTACGATGGACAGAAGATCTGGACGATAAGGGAAGGAGGGGCAGGATATTATTTGCGAGGCGGGGATAGCCAACGCCGAACGAACGGACGGCTGCTGTCCACCCGCGTAATGCCAGACAGCAGCTAGATAAAAAAGGCAGGTAGATCTTCATATGCACTCTATCCTACGCTCCTCGGGGGATGATGTGCGCGCATGCGGGCTCCGAGGCCCATCAAAGTGGGTCTCCGCCGACGTCCGACGGGATCCCAATTACGTCCGTATACTGTGGAGAAGTATATGAATCGCATGTATATCCATTCTGTATATATCCAATCTCCCAACCCACCTGCAGCGTACAAAAAGGAAACTATCTACATGACAACATACGCGGGACTTTCCGCACACCCCCGGACCCCTCTACAAATCGTCGATTAGGTTTTGTTCTTTTTAAAACAAGAACCAAAAACAGTGGCTTTGCGAGGCTACATCGAATAGACAAGGTTTTGTTCTTTTTAAAAAAAGAACCAAAAACATTGGCTCTGCGAGGCTAATAGTCTTTGATTGGACTTGTTCTATTAAGAATAGGCAAGTTGTAGACAACGGGCAAACTTCTGGGGCACACGGCCCCAGACCCCCATGGCCTGTTTCGCGGAGACCTGGGTACATAGCCTCGCAGAGCCAATGTCTTTTTTTAAAAAAAAAAAAATACTTGGTTTATTAATTTGTTGTAGCCTGGTGCAGCTAATGCTTTTGGTTCTTTTTTAAAAAGAACAATACGTTGAATGTTCAATGTACTTTCGCAGAGCTAACGTTTTTGGTTCTTTTCTTAAAGAACAATACGTTAATGTTCGTTGTAGCTGAGCAGAGCCACTGTTTTGGGCTCTTTTACTAAAAGAACAATACTTTAATATTCGATGTAGTAGCCTCGCAGAGCCACTGTTTTTGGTTCTTTTTTTTAAAAAGAACAATACCTTGTCTATTCGATGTAGCCTCGCAGAGCCACTGTTTTTGGTTCTTTTTTTAAGAGCAACCCATGCAAGGTATACGTAGATGGGACCAAGTGCATTTGCAGCTTCGTAAAGCCGGTACATGTTGTAGAAAAGCAACTTTGCTGAAGGCACATACGTCCCCGGACTCACGGGGTCCAGTTTGTGGAGACGTGGGCCCTCGCAGAGCCACGTATTGTTTTGGTTTCTTTTTCAACACGTACTTTATGTGTTCGTCGTAGCCTCGAAGAGCTAATGTTTTTGGTTCTTTTTTTAAAAAGAACAAAACCAATCAACGAGTAGTAGCCTCACAGAGTCACTGTTTTGGTTCTTTTTAAAAAACAACAATACGGGAGGGTTCTAGAATGTGATATGCACATAGGCGTGCAGATGAGCTAGAGATGGGGCAAGACAAGTGGGTCGGGGGGGCTTCTATCGGCCCGCGCGGGCTTCCCCGGGTGCCCTGTATCGGAAGTGCGTTGGGTTGCATCGGGCCTTGTTCCGACGCTGGGACAAAACCCAGGGTGCGTCGATACGATGTTGACGCATGCATGGGCCGGGGTGTGCATGTTTTAAGTAGTATATAGTTTATAGCGTATAGTGCAGGGTTGTAGAGAATGTTTGTTCTGATACATGTAGAGCCGTGCAGGGGGCTGTTGGACAGATTGGGCCATTTGTCCAAGCCACGGGATCCAGTGCGGCGTAGCGAGGTTGGAGCTCCGAACAAGTGGGTCGCTGCTACGTAGCCGGGTGCGACTGGGGTTGCATGTTGCAATTGCGTGGGCTTTTGCCTATACACTGGCGTATTTCGTAGTGCATGGGTTTTAATTTAATCCGACACATTAATTAGACATGTTCTGCCCCATCTCCACCCACGCCCCAATTGCAAAGGCCAGAACGCCGCCGTTGGTGCCCCCGCCAATTAGACATTGTGGGGATCCCGAGCAGATCAGCCTCTGCAATCACGTCAACAGACCGGTCACGTTGGTCAACGCTCCACAGTTGGTTTAGACATATGCACGACTCTCCTAAACAAGAATCTAACCTACCCCTTCCATCTGAGTCAATCTTTGATATCTGAGTCAATCTCTGGATCTACATTCGTTTGTTTATCCTGCCAAAAACGAACGTCGCCCTGCGGGTCCTCAAGCATTAATTAATCCACCAGATCTACCTTGTAGGTCAACTGATAACAGAGAGTACTAACAAAAACCATTGGTTTCAAGCGTCCGCTGATAGATGAACCAAAAAAGGAATTTAACCGCTGATAGGTTTTGTTCTTTTTAAAAAAAAGAACCAAAAACATTAGCCCTCGGGGCTCCAACTCGGTGGTAGGTTTTGTTCTTTTTAAAAAAAGAACCAAAAACATTAGCCCTGCGGGGCTTCAACTCGATGATACGTTCTGTTTGTTTTAAAAAAGGAGCCAAAAGCAGTGGCTCTCTCTACAATTTGTTGATAATTTTTGTTCTTTTTTAATAAAGGAACCAAAAACTATTGGCTTTGCGATTCTTTGGTACGTCCTGTTCTTTTCTTTTTTTTAAAAAATGAACCAAAAACGTCTGCTCTCCGAGGTACGACTAGTTGTCAAAGAACTGTTCTTTTTTGAAAAGGAACCAAAAACAATAGCCCGGCGTGGTTTGAATTCGTTGAGCACACCTCTGAAGGCTTCAACGAATAAAATGAATGGATCAGTACCCATAACTTCGAGCGAAGCGAGCTCTGGGCGAGCCCAAGAGTATCGAATGCTGGGTTAGGAGTTCATGGAGCATTGATAACAGGATTCCGAACTGTTAACCAAGGATCCGAAAAGTTAGTAGTTTCGACCCAAATTCACTTGCTCTTCTTTTTCGAGAGGTAGTATACTTTGGTATTGTTAGTTTTCTCGGAGCTAAAATTGTCGCATGACTGGTTGTTGGTTTCCATTGCTTCTTTTCAGGAAAGAAGCAAAAGCGTTTCTTCTGATCTGTGGAAGGTACAATTCAGTTGAAAATCAACCTCGCCAAAGCCAACGCGTTTGGTTCTTTTCTGGAAAAGAACAAGGCTATTTTGAAATTTCACTTTTTACTGATACGAGTCAGTTACAGTCAGCCTCGCAGGGCGAACGCTTTTGGTTCTTTTCTGGAAAAGAACAAAACTATTTTGAAAGTCATTTTTTCTGATAGGAGTCAGTTACAGTCAGCCTCGCAGAGCCAACGCTTTTGGTTCTTTTCTGGAAAAGAACAAAACTATTACTGAAAGTCTCTTCTTTTGGGCAAGAAGAGAACAAAAGCACCTGCTCTGCTTCGCAGAAGTAAGGGTCGGACATATGTAGTCTCGCAGAGCGACTGCTTTTGGTTATTTTCTGGAAAAGGACAAAGACTGGATGACCATATTATACTTGAGATTAAGGGTAAAATACCACAAGATTTGTAGTATTGAACAAGATTCGGGTCTGGAACTCATGTAGCGGTTCACTGGGTCTGGGTCGTTAGGATTGCCCAGAGCTCGAGTAGTCTCCGAAAGAAGAATAAGCGAAATAGTCTGCAGTTGGGAATTTAGTAAGGCTTAGTGGTAGTGTAATTGTACAGGTTTCTGGTTCAAAAGTTCCGTTTAAGCGAAGACATTCGGTGTTTTTGTTAATCAAGGTTAGAGCAAGAATCAACTGTTTTTTGCAGTCTTTCAGAAGTGGAAGTTGGAGCTGATTAAGCATATATTTACAGTTTAACAGGACCGAAAGCAGTGCAATAGAGGACAGTTAAAGAATTTAGCAAGGTTTCTGCAACTCTAATTTTAGCTATGTTGCCTGTTTAGGACTGCCCAATCACCATTCTCGTATCTCGCTGAGTTTCATAAAACTGCTCAACACAGACAGTACCGGCCAGTTCACGAGGAATTAACTGCTTCATTATACTTTCGCCGATAATGCAGGTATTCATATCCGCTCTTCTGTTCGTAATGTTTCACATTTAAAACAATCCAGCTGCCCTTTGCGGGCATACAATGCCATCACGTGATTTCTGAGGGCTAAGCCCCAAGACCCCCGTAGCCCCGCGAAACCAGTAAAACCCTCTCAGACCACGCATTCTTTTCATCTACAAGTTAACCATAATTTGACAATGGGTGCTGTATTATACTTCCAGCTTGATTTACCAGCTAGCTTATAATGCAGCATCCTTAGTTCCTGTTTCAAAAGTATAAACACTGGAAATATTAGCGATGGCTTCTTCTTTTCCAGAAAAGAAGCAAAAGCGTTTGTTCCGCTTCGCGGAAGGTTTAGGTCCTGTCATTTTGTCGGTTGCGGAACTACTGCTTTTGGATATTTTCTGAAAAGGAACAACACAGAGGGAACATATTACTCGGTTTGGATTTGCAGGGGGCCAGCCCCCTGCACCCCCGTGGCTCTGCGAGACATCAACGAATAGAAGCGACTGAACATTACCCATAGCTTCGAGCGAAGCGAGCCCTGGGGGTCTGGGGACGTGCCCCCAGAAAAAATACTACCGGGTTGGGATTTGCAGGGGACCAGCCCCCTGCACCCCCAGGGCTCTGCGAGGCTTCAACGAATAGAAACGACTGAACATTACCCATAGCCTCGAGCGAAGCGAGCCCTAGAGGTCTGGGGGCGTGCCCCCAGAAAAAATACTACTGGTTGGGATTTGCAGGGGCCAGCGCCCTGCATCCCCGTGGCTCTGCGAGGCTTCAACGAATAGACACAATTGAACATTACCCACATCCTCGCGTGCCCCCAGAGAAAGTATTACTGGGTTAGGATTTGTCCCCTGCACCCTGATCCTTTGTGAGGCTTCAATGAATAGAAAAAAGGAAACTATACTAATGGGCTTCCTCTTTCCCAGAAAAGAAAGAAAAGCGTTTTTTCCGTTTCGCAGAAGGTATATATCCTGCCGCTTTGTTAGAGTCAGCCTCACAGAACTATTGTTTTTGGTTGCCTTAGAAATGAACAGCAGTTGAAATCTATGTTTTTAAATTTATTCCTCTCCAAAAAAAGAAGCAAATACGTTCCTTCTGCGAAGCGGAAGAAACGTATTTGCGAATAAGCAGCTGGTTTGTAGTACTTTCCTTTTCCGAAAAGCGTTGTTCTACTTTCCAGAAACTATAGGTCACCCAAACCTCGGCGAAGCCGACCCCGAGGTCTGGGGGAGTGCCCCAGAAAATGCTTCTTTCAGAGACTAAGTTATTAGTTGTTCGCAGAAGGTAAACATTCACTCTGTCAGATCTTCGTCGAACTTTTCACCTATGAGATTCTGGAAAAATCAATAGCTGATTCATGGACATCTTTCCAGAAAAACATAAAACTGTTTGCTCCGCGATCGAATATACTCAACTCCCTGGAGCTTAATCATACTATACCACAATGGGCACATGTCACATCGCCCCATACCTGTATGGCGCACATGTATATATATACTTGCATAAAGCATGCAATAACCTTGTACGGCACCAACGTTAACGTTTATGCAAGCGTCTCGCAAGACCTGTACATATGCATGTGGAAGTATATATATGCATGTACAACATGAATGTACAGACCAAGTATATGTCATGATCAGCAAAATAATGCTAGCGCTGGTTTAATTAGTAAGTAGTAAATTAAGCGCGCTGTTTCAAATACATATATATCTATACCGGTACCGGTACCGATACCGATATATATATATATATCGATATTATAACATGTACAGGTATGCTCTATAGCTATGTACATGTACATACGTATACCCTAGGCCTTATTCGATCGAATTCGAATTCAACGTACGTATACGTATACGATCTATGAATCAATATATATATCCTGGCGCCCATACAGGCGGGCAGTGATCTGTTGTTTTCTATTTGTTGAAGCCTCGCAGAGCTAGGGGGTACAGGGGCTAGCCCCCTGTAAAACTAACCCACTAGTGGTTTCTCTGGAGGCACGCCACAGACCCCGAAAAGAATGAACGTGTTTAGTTTGCCTCTCAGGGATGTACAACTCTATTCGTTGAAGCCTCACAGGGCTAGCGCTTTTGGTTCTTTTCTGGAAAAGAACAAGACTTGGAAAAAATGTGGTAGATTCACAGAGCCAACTTTTTTGGTTCTTTTCTGTAAAAGAACAAACCTGACAGCCAGGTTGTGAAAAGGGGTCTGGGGGAAAAACGGAAGGTGTTGCTAGTGTGTGGCGGTGGGCTGGTTCTTTTCCGGAAAAGAAGAGTGCTCGACAACGATGTAGTAGCCTCGCAGAGCCAACGCTTTTGGTTCTTTTCTGGAAAAGAACAAATCCGACGGCCAGGTTTGAGGGGTTCGGGGGAAAAGTGGAAGGAGTGGCTAGTGAGTGGCGGTAAGTTGGTTCTTTAGTGCTCGACAACGATGTGGTAGCCTCGCAGAGCCAACGCTTTTGGTTCTTTTCTGGAAAAGAACAAATCCGAGAGCCCGGTTGTGAGAAGGGGTGTGGAAGGTGTGGCTAGTGGGTGGCTGTGGGCGGAGGTCGGGATGCCGGTAATTAATAGAACGGTGCGGAAGGGGTGGTGATCCCACCACGTCGTGCTGCAGGTTGAACGAACGAACTAATAGAAGATGGGGAAGGGCAACTCGACCGCGACGCGCCGTCTGATGGCGGAGTACAAGCAGCTTGTGAACGACCCGCCGGAGGGCATTTCCGCGGGGCCCCTGGACGAGGACAACTTCTTTGAGTGGGAGTGTCTGGTGCAGGGGCCCGAGGGCACCCCCTACGAGGGCGGCATCTTCTCGGCCACGCTGAGCTTCCCGAACGTAAGTACACACATGACAGAGCGTCTGCTCATATCTAACAGAGCTCTGTAGGACTACCCGCTGAGCCCGCCCGTCATGAAGTTCACGTGCCCAATCTTCCACCCAAACGTGTACGAGGACGGCACCGTGTGCATCTCCATCCTCCACGAGCCCGGCGACGACCCCAACATGTACGAAAGCGCATCAGAACGCTGGAGCCCCATCCAGTCCGTCGAGAAGATCCTCATCAGCGTCGTGAGCATGCTCGCAGAACCCAACGACGAGTCCGGCGCTAACATCGACGCCTCCAAAATGTGGCGCGAGAACCGCGACCAGTTCAACCGCATCGTCAGAAAAAACGTCCGCGAAAGCCTCGGCCTCTAACTAACCTCCTAATATACCTCAGCTCCCAAGACCCCACCGCGCTTAATCTCTCGTTGACTGTGTTGTTCTTTTCCAGAAAAGAACCAAAAGCGTTCGCTCTGCGAGGCTACAGCTACAGCAAATAGATTCCTTCTGTCTGTTGTCTTGTATTGTTCTTTTCCAGAAAAGAACCAAAAGCGTTCGCTCTGCGAGGCTACAGCTACAGCAAATAGATTCCTTCTGTCTGTTGTCTTGTATTGTTTTTTTCCAGAAAAGAACCAAAAGCGTTCGCTCTGCGAGGCTACAGCTACAGCAAATAGATTCCTTCTGTCTGTTGTCTTGTATTGTTCTTTCGCAGAAAAGGACCAAAAGCGTTGGCTATGTGAAGCTACAACAAGGAGATTTCTTCTATTAGTAGTCTTGTATTGTTCTTTTCCAGAAAATAACCAAAAGCGTTGGCTCTGCGAGGCTACATCAAATAGATGTCTTCTGTCAGTAGTCTTGTATTGTTCTTTTCCAGAAAAGAACCAAAAGCGTTGGCTCTGCGAGGCTACATCAAATAGGTCCTTCTTTCCGGCTATTAGTAGTCTTGTATTGTTCTTTTCCAGAAAAGAACCAAAAGCAGCGTTGCTCTGCGAGGCTACAACAAATAGGTCTTTCTTTCCGGCTATTAGTAGTTCTGTATTGTTCTTTTCCAGAAAAGAAGCAAAAGCATTTGCTCTGCGAGGCTGCATCAAGTAGATCTATTTCTTTTTGCCGTTTTGTAGTTCTATATCGTTCTTTTCCAGTAAACAAAATGCTCAAAAATACCCATCACAAACCTCTGTTCTTTTTAAAAAAAGAACCAAAACATTAGCTCTGCAGGCTTCATAGAATTGACGGCATCCTCCGCGAAGCGGACCCAGGGGGTCTGGGGCTTGCCCCCAGAAGAGCACTACTGGCTTAGGATTTGCAGGGGGCTGGCAAAAGCGTTGGCTCTGCAAGGCTACATTAAATAGATGTATTTCTTTTTTGCGGTTTGTAGTTGTATATTGTTCTTTTCCAGAAAAGAAATACTCAAAAATACCCATCACACACCTCTGTTCTTTTTTAAAAAAGAGCCAAAAACATTGGCCCTGCGGGTCTTCATAGAATTGACGACATCCTCCGCGAAGCGGACCCAGGGGGTCTGGGGGCTTGCCCCCAGAAGAGCACTAGTGGCCTAGGCTTTGCAGGAGGATGGCAAAAGCGTTGGCTCTGCGAGGCTATCGCAGAGTCTACCCCAAATGGTTCCTTCTCTTTGACTACTGGTGGTCCTATATTGTTCTTTTCCAGAAAAGAGTCAAAAGCGTTGGCTCTACGAGGCTACAACAAATAGGTCCTTCTTTCCGGTTATTAGTAACTCTGTATGTTCTTTTCCAGAAAAGAACCAAAAGCGGTGGCTCTGCGAGGCTACACAACAGGCCTCTTCTTTTGTCACTACCGGCAAATAATGTAATATTCTTTTCCAGAAAAATCAGAAGTGTTAGCTCGTGTGGGTACATCAATCATCGAGCCCCTTTAATTCAGCTGTCCGGAATTATTATTTTTGGGAAGAAAAATATTAAAAACGTTGGTTCTGAGAGCTGCAACAAACGGAACTACCCTTGAGTAAGTGATCCCTGGATTGTTTGTTGGAGAAAAGAACTAAAATCGTTAATTTTGCGAGCTCTATAGGTTACAGAGACTATAAATATAACTGTACGTATATACACGTGCCGCGTTAATCAATTAAATTAATTTAAGTTTATTTAGTTCACTCGAAATGTTAGGATTAGTGACACGCATGTATCAGTTGCATAGATCTGCATGTACCTCCGAACTAAATCGAGCTATATATGTGTGGTTTTTTTCTTTTTCTTTTTCTCTTTTTTTATTCTGCAGCTGATATAACAGCGATCAAGCTCTATATAGAGTAACCGCTTAATTGGAAATGAAGCTAGCTAGCAGAATAGAAGCAAAAGCTTTTGCTCTGCGAGCCCACAACCTTTGACCCAAAACCCTCCCCGAAGCTGAGCCACGGGGTCGTCTGGGGGTTGCCTCCAGAATAATTTGTATGCGATTGATATGTTCTTTTCTAAGAAAGAAGCAAAAGCGTTTTGCTCTGCGAGGCTATTGTCCATTAACCCGAAATTCTCCGCGAAGCGGAGCCACGGGGGTCTGGGGGCGTGCCCCCAGAAGAATTTGTATGCGATTGATATGTTCTTTTCTAAGAAAGAAGCAAAAGCGTTTTGCTCTGCGAGGCTATTGTCCATTAACCCGAAACTCTCCGCGAAGCGGAGCCACGGGGGTTTGGGGGCGTGCCCCCAGAATAATAGGATTGGTGAAATTATATAAATTAACTGTTCGCGTGCGTTATAGGTAGAACCTTGGACGATTCGTCTATATGGAAGCTGACCCGACTCTGAGGCTCTGGGACATGGCGTCAATAAACAGTGCTAATTAACGTATAAAGTTCGGAGTTAGGGTTGTACGTGGCCAGCCCCTTGACCCGTAGCTCGGCGGGGTTTTCATCGAAATAAGCCTCAGACTTTGACGAAGAAGTAAAATACAAAGCACTAGTCTAATAGCTTTCCAGAAAAGAAGCATTTGTTCTATTTCGCAGAAGGTCTTCTGAGCCAATATCCGTCCGCAAGCGGAACTACGGGACTTTGGGGGCTTGCCCTCAAGAAAAACACAGGTCGTCTGATCCAGGAGACCTGGGGACGTGCCAAACACTGAATTGAGTCAAGGTTTTTAAGTGTGATGTATAAGGAGGTTCTGGCAACTGTTTGTTTCGGTAATTTGTTCTTGCTCAGTTGACCAATTAATGGCAGCTTGTATTCCCTTACTTTTTGCGCCCACTGCTTGGAAAAGAACCGTTTTAGGTTTTTCATTTTTGTAAAAGCACTTGGATTCATAAAGCGAGTTGACTTCGTCAAGTTGCACCCAGCAGCTCTTGATCTCCTTCTTGTGGTAAACGTCGTTGCCCTTGCAAGTAATGAAGCCGTTGTCTTTCCATCTTCTACGAAAGGTGGCAAGAAACTTGATTACCTGGAGATTAGTGGTGACAATGGTTATTGGATAACCAACGGACTGGATATCATCCTCTAATGTCCGTCTTTCCTCTTTAAGTGCCTGTTCTACAGCTTCCAGCTCCGCAGACATTGCATCAGCCTTGTAATGAGCTTTACTGCAACTACTACGCTCGTCATTGTCACCAAACCAGGCACAGTATCCCCAGCATTCTGACTGCCAAACGACTGCGATGCAGTAGGCCACCTGTCAATTAACATGTCAATGTTCATGCGTACTGATTTGTTAAGGACTTACTCGACCCTCCGACTCCTCGGACATGGTGTTTTCCTGGACAAAGATGTGTCTTCTCTTTTATTTAGATTACTACATACTCATTATTAATCATCCCCTAAACTCAAAATTTAATTTTCATTCCTTCTCCGACCCGTTGTATGTGACTGTGAACCGTAAATTTAATTCTACCCGAATCCCTGGAATGTAGCCCCCTTCAAACCTAACCCAGCACGAGTTTTCTGGGGGCATTCCCCCAGACCCCCTGGGCTCGCTTCGCTCGAGGTTACGGGTAATAGTCTATTCTTCTCTATTCGTTGAAGCCTCGCAGAGCCACGGGGGTGCAGGGGGTTGGCCCCGGCAAACCTACCCCAGAACGGGTTTTATGGGGGCATGCTCCCAGACCCCAGGGCTCTCTTCGCTCAAGGTTATGAGTAGTGTACTGTTATTTCTATTCGTTGAATCCTCGCTGGTCCACGGAGATGCAGAGGGCTGGCTCCTGCCAATCCTAACCAGAACAGCTATTGGATTAGATTGTTCTTTTTTCAGAAAAAGAAGCAAAAAGCGTAGTGGTATGTCGAAGAAGACCGTTCTATATCCGTTCTAAGACTTTTGCAAGAGGATTGGATTAGTTTGATTTGAGGTTGATATCGGCTACCTGGTCAGTTACTTGGTCTTGATTCTGTTGTTCTTCATCATCGTCGTCGACGGGTTCAATGTTATATCGTTGTAGCAGGTAATCGACCACATCTTCCCTTTCGAATGCCTGGGCTTCATAAATAGCGTCGTGGCCAGCCTCATTTTGGACAAATGGGTCAGCGCCCCCGTCGCAAAGCAGTTTGATGACCTCGAGGTGCCCGTTCAATGCCGCCCAATGAAGTGCTGTATTTCCAGACTCGTTCTTCGCAGTCACAAGCTCCTTCAGGATATCTGATCGTTGATCACAGAGCCCTATTATATATTCTACCACCTCTAAATGCCCATTGGCTGATGCATAATGCAGGGCAGTCGATAGTGAGTATTCATCCTTGATCTTGGGCAAAACCTCCAAAATTTCCTCCTTGCTTGCAAGTGCCCCAAAGAACTCCTTCAGAGCCTCCAAGTCGCCCGCCCGGGCATCCATCATCAAGTCATCAATTTGTTCCTGGTTAACCATCCTTATTATATATATCAAAGGGTTATCGTCGTGAAAAAATTGGCCTCCGCGCGGCTCATCTGCCTAACTTCCCAACGTTAACATAACGTGGGTCAGGGGTCTCGGGGCACGCCCCAGACCCCCCTTCGCAGAGTTATGGGTATCTGCTTTGATGCTCAAAGTCAGACATGCAGGGCAATTGGGGTTTTATACAGCTTTGCTTTTATGATATATTGGCTTAACGGGTGCAGATAGATGCATATCTTCGCACATTCGTGCGGCTCAAAATCTCAATTTATCTCGGACCGAGGTCTATTTAGTTCACGGTTAACTTAGAGAGCAGATTAGTTGCTTCAAAAAGCTCTAGCAGTTATTTGCTGTTATGTTTTCCCATTTTTTTTTTTTTTTTTTTTTGATGCTATTTTCCAGAAAAGAACCACAAGCTTTAGCTCTGCGAGGCACATGAATCATATCTCAGGGAATTCACCCGTTAATACAGTTTAAAAATAAACAAACAGAAAAAGATGGTTGAACTTACTTAGAATATGCAAGGAAGATCCAGTTGTCACCATCTGCCGCTCTTATCAGAGCACCAAAGCTATGTTCAATTAGAATGATACCACGACGACATTTGATCGCTTTAAAAGGCCATACATGTACAGATCAACTGTATGATCCTGATGGAGATGAGAGCCATATATTGCATGAGCTTCCAATTTCCTGAACTTCAATTTGGCTATGCGAGTTTCGCACACTACTACATGGATACAATTAACGTGTTGTTTTCGAAAAGCAAATAGATTGTTCAACCTACTTGGTTAGAACTCCGGCCACGTGCACTGAAAGAAGAATATTGTTATCTTTAAAGATCGCTTAGTTGGTTTTTCTGGGGCACGCCCCCAGACCCCCGGGGTCGGCTTCGCCGAGGTATGGGATTCCAAAGGCCTTCTGCAAATTGTCGTTGCTTCCTGTCTTCTTGGATGCCTTTACCCCGGCGTTATAACAACTACTCAATCATTCTTTCTTCTTTTTCCAAAAGAAGCAAGAAGCGAGGAATCGAGGTTCTGTTTCATTGAAGAATTACTTACCTACCCCATACATGAAGTGTAACCAATGAGGTCTGGTCACAGGAATGATCAAAATAAGGCGATAGACTGATCTTTGGTGATATTTTTTTCTCAGAAAACGAGTAAAAAACATTCCACTTTGCAAAAGAACTTACGGCCCAGACCCTTCCGCGAAGCGGAACCACGGGGGTTTGGGGGCTTGCCCCGAAAAAAGAACGAATTAAGTGCTATATAGTGATAACACTATTTTTAAGGAACAGAAACAAAGGACGATCGTTAAACAGGGAAATATTGTTCGGGTGTTAGGATCTGTCTGCGTAAAATTTACCCCTGGCAGGACGCTTGGGTGGGAGTTAATTTAAAGTGATGAGAGGTGGGGCTCAAGGTCCCAACACGATTAATTATATTTATGACTAGCCTTGACGAGGTTTTTCGGGAGGCGAAAGAATGGACGGAGCATATAGAAGAAAATGAGCAAGAGGATATTGTTCGGAGGATATTGGGGTACATGGAGAGGGTTCAGGAGCTGACACCGAAGGAATCGTCGGAGGTGATTTCGATTTCATTGCACGACATGAAGACGTTTAATAAGCTGACAAATCTGCTGATTGTTGAGGGCATTTATCCGTCGTTGAGCGAGTACGTTGGTGTGCCTTTAGCACAGAGGAGTAAGGATGTGAAGGAAGCAAAATGTATAAAAAGTCGCGATCCAGGAGGGATGTTGCAGCTGATAGTGGCAAAGCTAGTCAGCATATTAAGCCAAAGGGGTGATGTTAGGGATCTATTATTATTGGGGACATATACTGCTGATTTTTTGGCTGCAGCGATTGAATTAGGCTACAACCCGGACTATTCATCAAACACCAAAAGAAGAGATACTGGGAGGAGACAATTCGTTGAAATGACCAAACAGATGGACACCTATGCTCTATTTACTTACTATTCATCTTTACTGCGTCCAAACCAGGCACCCAAATGGTTCAATAATGTGGTTTCTCGGCAATTAGCTTTACTACCCATTCTACGAACGCATGACGGGGTTAAGAGCCTGATTGAGTTTGTATCGGGAATGAGGGACAAAGATCAAATATCGTTACAGGAACTAGACCATGCGACACGTATTTTAAAAAGCATACCGAGAGGAGTACCGATTGATGAATATTGTGACAAGATTGGGACCCAATTGTTTGAAATTTTGGCTAATCACATAACCAACACAAACTCATCTATGGTCAGCTCGACAGTGTACATTATTCACAATCTGTACGAAGAAGCTCCAAACATTCTCAAGGGGTTTGAAAACACGATAATCGGCAGGATAGCACCCAAATCATCTTCCGCTGGGAGTTTGAAGGATAGCTCACCAAAAGTAGACGAAGACGAAGTGGACAAGGCATTACAAGTCGTAGCTTGTTTATTAAAGAACCCACACGATTGCATGATGGGCAGAATCATCCCTACAATACTACAATCCCTGTGGGTCTTGTACTGCTATTTGGATAGAGCCAAACGACCCAAAAACACCATCCTAGCGCTAATTCAGTCGATTGTCAAGGCCAACAGCCGTCAGATACAAATTCTGCTCAAAAGCCTGCTGGTACAGTCTATCGGCGATTACGTTTTTGGTCCGGGTCCCAACGGTGGGATAGAGATTCGACCGTTTGATGCGTCTAGCCAGTTGGTGGAGACCATGGACCTGATCACACAGCTAGACAAACGTGTGGACCTGCTGGTGGGGATTATTGCTGATTTGGATGATAGCATCGTCAGTAATGTCTTTGTACAGGTAATTCGTCGTTGGTTGGTTTCGGACAAAAACACCATTGTACCAGAGGATGAAAGTCCCTTTGTATCCCTCGCCAACGTCAAAATTCTCGAAAAACTCACCCAGGATCACAAGTCCAAGCTTATGAAATCACCAAGCGAAATAATCGAAGTCCTTGGAAGCATTCTTGCGCAATATGCCCTCAAACTAGAAGATGCACCACCGGTCGACGCTAACAACGCTGACTCTGACGACGAAGATGAACTAGAAGCACCTCCCATCTCCTCCGCGAAGCGGAGCCAGGGGGGTCTGGGGGCGTGCCCCCAGGATGACGACTCCGACGATGAGGACGAAGAAGCCGAGCAGTTGGAAATTGTCTCTCTTTCCCTCTCCTTGATTTCTGGCATAGCCATGGAAGACATCGAAGACGTAGATCGAAGACTACTAACTACGCTGACCCCACAACTAAAATCAATTGTGGCAAAAGCACAGGAGACTCTTCGATTCAAGGCGCAGAATGCTTTGCAGTTTATTGGCGACCCTACGACTACGGAGAACGAAACCACAGACAAATCTTCCTCGGAAACTTTGAAAAAGGCGTTAAAGTCTCTGGAGGACCCATTGGTGCCGATAAAGGCACATGGACTGCATCTATTGCGGGGGCTCATTGAGCAGAAAGATTCTGTGCTGCCGTTTGACACGGCGGTGCAGATACTCATGAACCAGGTGGACAACGAGGACTCGTTCATCTATCTGAATACGATCAAGTGTCTCGAAACGCTGGCGGATGTCTATACTCCTCCCCGAGTGCTGCCGATTCTGCTGGGTTACTATAGTGACGGGGAGGTCGAGCTGGACTCACGACTGAGAACCGGCGAGGTGCTTCTCCGAGTGGTGCAGCGAATGAACAAGACGTTTGTGGGGCAATGCGCCGACATGCTTGTTGAGACAATGGTCTCAATCATCAGCAATAGTAGCGGAAACGACGACCGGCTAAGAATGTCAGCCATGAGCATTCTGAGCATGACATGTGAAATCAACCCAATGGGCGTGTCTCAGACTAACATGATGGATGCAGTGGACTGTTCAGTTGGCGTCCTGACGTTTGAAAAGGCCGAGATCATGCGACGATCTGCAGTCGTACTGATCGCCTCTCTCGTCAAAGGACTCGACTCGCTCGATTGGGTGCCCAGGCAGCACCTGCAGACCGTACTCACCCGCATTGAGCATGCCAAACACGTCGACGACGACCCACTGGTGCGCTCCCAAGCCGGAACCGTCCTTGAACTCATCCAGGACAAGCGAATGGATGAACTGGGAATATAACCTTGAGCTTAAAACTAACCAATCAACTAGCTAATTCTGACTTGTAACGTTCACGCTCTGAAACATGCATACACATGGGTTTGAACGAACGAAACCGGGTGCCACATATGCACCTTGGTCAGGCAACTTCTGCATGCATAGCTCAAACATCTGTACATATATACGAGCTTCAGCCGCTCCCTCTGTTTGACTCCTTCTGAAACAAGCGTATTATGTAATCATCCAACCCTAACCCCAAACCCACATTGGTTCCGCCTCGCGGAAGGACTTGGGTCCCGAGCTCTTCTGCGAAGCAGTACAATGCTCTTTTCTCGTTTCGGAGAAACACTAAGGTTATTAGATCAACCGTTTTCTTGGGGGCAATTTTTCAAACCCTCAAGGTCGGTTCGAAAACCATTAAACTCTACGAGGCCTCAACCAAGTAGTTGCTCCGTTCTGTTCTTTTTTAAAAAAGAACCAAAAACATTTGCTCTGCGAGGCTTCAATTGGTTGCTCCGTTCTGTTCTTTCTAAAAAAAGAACCAAAAACGTTAGCTCTGCGAGGCTTCAATTAGTACAATCCGTTCTGTTCTTTTTAAAAAAAGAACCAAAAACATTTGATCTGCGGGCTCCAACTAATTGAATCCGTTTTGTCTTCTTTAAAAAAAGGACCAAACAAAAAACGTAAGCTCTACCAGGCTTTAATTGGTTGAATCCGTTCCGTTCTTTTTTAAAAGAACCAAAAACATTAGCTCTGCAGGCTTCAACATATTGAACCCGTTCTGTTCATGAGAACCAGCCCCGTGCACCCCCGTGCCTGCGAGGCATACTACCCATAGCCTCGAGCGAAGCGAGCCCTGGGGGTCTGGGGGCGTACCCCCAAACTACACCCTAATTCTGGGAAAGGATTGGCATTTTGCGAAGCGGGATTGCTGGATATGCTTCCAGAAAGAGTTATCTGGAATAAGACGAGCAGTGTTAGGACACCGGCAAATAACCTGCTTTGTTAAGATTTGTGACGGGCCGTGTGTGACCTTCAATGTTTTGGAAATGTATTTCCTCTTTTGCTTTGACAGTAGAAATATTGTTAAACAATTCCCTGTTTGAGAGAAGCTCCCAACGTCTATGGTGATATCCCGCCAAGTGGAACAACGTTCCTGATTTCTTCTTATGGAGAATAACCCCACCATTCTACAGACAGGCTCAAAACGGTATCCAAGCTATTTGAAACTTATTCCCGAATTCTGGGTAACAATGTTTCTCCAAATTAGGTCTGGTATGCCTTTCTCACTTATTCTGCACCGACATAATTAGATTGATTGACTCAAGGGCAACGTTCTCTACTTCCGGTTCTGGGAGAGTAGAGAAATCGTCAATTGGGACAAGTTTATTACTTTCTCTAGGATTAAGGAGCAGTGTAAAGTTGATCTCAGTCCTGGAATCACATTTTGGGTTCTCCTAAGTAATTACAGGCAGGAGATAATCAAAAAAGGTGACAAGTGGTTCCATTATACTGTGTGGAAATGTAGTAAACTAAACGATTAGTCTTCATGTCAATCCGTTAGGCAAATATGATTCTCAAAGAACAATCAATATCAACTTGTATTCCAAGCTCCAGCTGTGTTTTGCAGAGAAAACATTGACATGCTCAAAGTAAGCATCGCTCACATCTAATGCTTTTGCTTCTTTTCTAGAAAAGAAGAGTACTGGCGACCCAAAACTTGGTCCAGACTGTGTAATTTTTCTGCTTCGAAGGGGAGTTTGGCCGTCCGAAGTAAGCCCCCCAGGGCAGATGCTTCCGGTACCCAAGAACGTACAGTCTTTTGTGTAAAGCTTGATTTCTGGGGGCGCGCCCCCAGACCCCCCGGGCTCACTTCGCTCGAGGTTTTGTGGCTAATGGTCCGTGATCTATTCGTTGAAGCCTCAAAACCTAACCCAGAAGCGTAGCTAATTTTTGAACCATCTCTTCGTTTTCGTTCTTTGTACAGTCTTTTGTGTAAAGCTTGATTTCTGGGGGCACGCCCCCAGACCCCCGGGGCTCGCTTCGCTCGAGGTTTTGGGAGTATTGGTCCATTGATCTATTCGTTGAAGCCTCGCAGAGCCACGGGGGTGCAGGGGGCTGGCCCCTTGAAAAGCATAACCCAGAAGTGTAGCTAATTTTTGAGCCATTCTCTTCGTTTTCGTTCCTTGCGGTCTTTTTTCTTGTCCTTGAATTTCTTGACCTGTTTCTTCGACACTCTTTTCTCCGCGCGTTCTTTACGCAACGACCGCCCATCATGGCTCAAATTAGCTAAAACAGATGGATCGTTGAAATCAGGATTAAATGCATCTAGTCCAGTGGTAAGCATGTCTTTCAATGCTCGTTTTTGCATTTCAGCTGTGGGCACAACAGCTAAATCTCCAGTATCTTCATTGTTTACCCTTTCCCTGATCTCCTTTAACCGTTTGTACTTTTCATAGGTGCTCAATTTCTGAAAGTCAGGGTCTTTTTTCAATTTCTCAATCTCCTCATTCTTTTCCTCCTCATCTTCGCCTCCTTCATTCACCCTTGGATTCTTCCACGTTGTCTCCTCCGTGAACCGATTATAGAAGTAGTACTGTCCATAGTTCGCGTCATATATCGCCTCCCAGCCATCATCTTCAGTCTCCCCCATCTCTTTCTACTCTCGTCGATCCAAGAAACACACTAGCTTCTGATGTACCTTTAGTCGCTCCCAAAAAGAATGCTAAAGCCGCACTATGTGGGTTAGGGTTCTATTCTCAGTGAATTCTCTGCAGAACGTCCAATTAAAGGATAAAAAGGATAACCAGGTTGTATGAAGTGTTTAGACATTTAGATATTACTTCAGAAGTGCAAATATTTGGTGGTTTCTGGGGGCACGCCGCAGACTCCCTGGGCCGGCTTTCCGGGTTGGTGCAAAACCCCCTTTCAAAGTAACGAGTAGTAGGCTCTTATATGGACAGAATCGGGATAGAAGGGTGGTTTTGTAGGTTCAAAATGGAAAGGAGATTGTCGTAGATAAATGCATTAAAAATAGCAGCTTTGTCTAATTAGAATGTCGAACTGATAATTGTCAATTTGTCTTAACTTGACTTCTGAGGCTTGCCCCATACATGAAACGCTAAGTGGTTTTTGTCAGCAGTTAAGAAGCGCTAGCTGAATGCATATTTAAGTGGGTTGAACAAATCAAATATGGGCCCCGACTCACAACATTGGGCTATTTTAGTTCTCGTCCAGCTAAGGTAATTTCCTAATCGTTCTCTGCACGTGGGCAGTTAGTAATACTTTAATACATTAAGATCAACCATCTAGCTATTCTAAAGAATACATGGAGAGAGTAAAATTGGTCTCAGAAGATCAAACCACAAAATGAGGTTGGAAAAGGATACTGAACGTGTCCAATAGTATATCGAATAAAGGGAATTGGAACAGACATGCTGCTTCACTAGTAGCACAATTTCTGGAAAGCTGCTTACATGACTAAAGCAATGTGTACTTTGTATAGTTCCAGTGTATATGTTGAACAAACCGATGCTGCGTCAGGCCAGGAATGTCAGTACTTTATCATATGTAAATAAAGTAAATTCCCTGCGGCGTTGAAAACGCGCGATAAATTAGCCTATAAAACATATATGATATAGCTATAGAGTAGTTTAAGACAATTCTACTAGCTAGTAAATCCTCTTGTAGAACCTACAGTTCACATTTCCCAAAAGCTATAGGAACACACAAGAAAAAATGACCAGCAGCAGAGATGCAGCAACGTTGAATTCTTAAATACTCTCTAAGCTTCTAGTTTAACTCTAATCAATTGACTATACAAAACCTGGGGGATTTGAGTCTCATACCCAATACTAATTTAACGATTAGTGATGCTGGCTAACTGAACCGAAACCAAGATCAACAAACTTTTAACAATGTCCACTTAACTCGATTCTCCGCGAAGCGAACCCAGGGGGTTCGGGGGGCGTGGCCCCAAAAAAAGAACCGGCGGACTAGTTATAAATAAACCGCCGAGAAGAAGCGAGATAAAAATACCGTTGCGGAGTTACCTTTTTAGGAAACCAGGGTTAGGGTGTCTGATGAGGCTGAGTAGAAGTTGAATTTACTTTTACACAGCAGCAGTACGGCAATAAGCACAAAAAATTACGGGAATATTGGGGGATGAGAGTAGAAAAGCTGATGGGCCTGGCGGAAAGGATAGTTTGGGGAAACGTGGCCGGGCTTGTTATGAGGATTCAGTTCTGGAAGCTTCTGGGGAATGATCATGAGCCGCACGAGGGACGGCTTGGGAGGAGAAATGTAGCGTAAAGATGGGAATGGGCTGCGTAATTTGAGTCACTGCATTGAAATTTCACCGTGGAAGTCGATGGAATCTTTGGGGAAGCGTGTATATATAACATTGGGAAGCCACCTGGAGACGGTCAAAAATTTTTTCATTCTCTCACTCACCCCACACATAAAATGACTGCTGACAAGAGCGAATCATATGAGTTCCAGGCTGAGATTTCTCAGCTGATGAGCTTGATCATCAACACTGTCTACTCTAACAAGGAGATTTTCTTGAGAGAGTTGATTTCCAACGCCTCTGACGCTATTGACAAGATTCGATATGAGGCTTTGAACGATCCTTCCAAGTTGGAGTCTGAGCCAGAGCTCTTCATTCGAATCACTCCAAAGAAGGAACAGAAGGTTTTGGAGATCCGGGATTCCGGTATTGGTATGACCAAGGCCGACCTTGTCAACAACCTCGGTACCATTGCGAAGTCTGGCACCAAGTCCTTCTTGATGGAGGCCCTCTCCAATGGTGCTGATGTTTCCATGATTGGTCAGTTCGGTGTCGGTTTCTACTCTCTGTTCTTGGTTGCGGACTCTGTCCAGGTCATTTCCAAGCACAATGACGACGAACAGTACGTTTGGGAGTCTTCTGCCGGTGGCAAATTCACCATCACTCTTGACGAGGAGAATGAGCGAATTTCTAGAGGTACTATCATTAGACTGTTCCTGAAGGACGACCAGCTCGAGTATCTTGAGGAGAAGCGTATCAAGGACGTTGTCAAGCGCCACTCTGAGTTTGTCTCTTACCCAATCCAGCTTGTTGTCACCAAGGAGGTTGAGAAGGAGGTTCCTGAAGAGGAGAAGGAGGAGCAAGTCGACGATGACAAGAAGCCAAAGATTGAGGAAGTTGACGAGGAGAACGAGGAGAAGAAGAAGGAGCCAAAGAAGATTAAGGAGACTGTTACTGAGAATGAGGAGTTGAACAAGACCAAGCCATTGTGGACCAGAAACCCCTCTGACATTTCTCATGAGGAATACGCTGCCTTCTACAAGTCCATCTCCAACGACTGGGAGGACCACTTGGCTGTCAAGCACTTCTCTGTTGAGGGTCAGCTTGAATTCAAGGCCATTCTCTTTATCCCAGCCCGTGCTCCATTTGACTTGTTCGAATCGAAGAAGAAGAAGTCCAATATCAAGTTGTACGTCCGAAGAGTGTTCATCACTGACGACGCTGAGGAGCTCATCCCAGAATGGCTCGGATTTGTCAAGGGTGTTGTTGACTCTGAGGAGTTGCCATTGAACCTTTCTCGTGAGATGTTGCAACAGAACAAGATTCTCAAGGTCATCCGAAAGAACATTGTCAAGAAGCTCATTGAGACCTTCAATGAGATTGCTGAGGACCGTGAGCAATTCGACAAGTTCTACAATGCATTCTCCAAGAACATCAAGCTTGGTATTCACGAAGACTCTCAGAACAGAGGTGCTCTTGCCAAGTTGCTCCGCTTCTACTCCACCAAGTCTAACGAGGAGATGACCTCCTTCCAGGACTACATCACCCGTATGCCAGAGCACCAGAAGAACATCTACTACATCACTGGTGAGTCTGTCAAGGCCGTTGAGAAGTCTCCATTCTTGGATGCCCTCAAGGCCAAGGACTTTGAGGTTCTCTACTTGGTTGATCCAATTGACGAGTACGCCATGACCCAGCTCAAGGAGTTTGAGGACAAGAAGCTTGTCGACGTTACCAAGGAGTACGAACTCGAGGAGACCGAGGAGGAGAAGAAGAAGCGTGAGGAGGAGGAGAAGGAGTTCGAGGAACTCTCCACCAAGCTTAAGGAGATCCTCGGTGACAAGGTTGAGAAGGTTGTCGTCTCTCACAAGCTGGTTGACGCTCCTGCTGCCATCAGAACTGGCCAGTTCGGTTGGTCCGCTAACATGGAACGTATCATGAAGGCCCAGGCTCTTCGAGACACCTCTATGTCCGCTTACATGGCCTCCAAGAAGACTTTCGAAATCTCTCCACGATCCAACATCATCAAGGAGCTCAAGAAGAAGGTCGAGACTGACGGTGTCCAGGACCGAACTGTCAAGGACTTGACTACTTTGCTCTACGAAACTGCCCTCTTGACCTCTGGTTTCTCCCTCGAGGAGCCAAACTCTTTCGCCTCCCGTATCAACAGACTCATCTCTTTGGGTTTGAACATCGATGAGGTCACTGAAGATGCTCCTGCTGATGCCCCTGCCGCTGATGCCACTCAGGCCGAGTCCGTCATGGAGGAAGTCGACTAAGTTATTCTCTAAAAAATGTAGTTTTGCTCTGTATATTGTTTATTAATACTCATTTTAATAATCTTATAAGCGGTACACCTGTCTAGTTGACCTGGGGTTTTGTGATAGGGTTTACGGGGGCCAGCCCCGGCATCCCTCCTGGCACTGCGAAGCTTCAACGAAAGGAAGAATTCCTGTGGAGTTTAGTTTATTAATTAGGATTTGCAGGGACTCAGCCCTCTGCGCACCCGTAGCTCTGCGAGGCTTCAACGAATAGAATAAGCAGTCGCCAGTCTATTGCAAAATGAGCCCGAGGGCCCAGGAAGAAATTGTGCCATGCAACAAGTTGTTAGCGCGTGGAAGAACCTGGTTTTTGACTTTCGAATTCCCTTTTCTAGGTTTTGCTTTAGCTTCAATACAGCATCTAGTTTAAGCTTTTTAGCTATTCTGCAGTCATATAATAAGTACTGCATGTAGTTTCTCAAACAAGTGACAAATTACAGGTTCCGTCCTGGTATAACTAAGTATTTTCGTGTCTCACGACCCAAGAAATAACTTCTTATGACTGCAGGAGCCAGCCTCTGTATCCCCCAGCTGCGGGCTCCATCTAATTGAAAGTGTTTAATTACTAGTATGCCACCCAAACATTCGTTTTCCACAAACTGAAGCAACAATCATTATCCTGCTAATTGGCAGAAACTATAGTTCGTATAGGTACACTTCAGCTATTCGCAAGTTAGTATATCCTCTTGCGAACCTCGGTGAGCCGACCTTGGGGTCTGGGGGACGTGCCCCCAACAAAAAAGTAAATTATTAATACATTACATTAGAAATATGTTTTGTTTGATTCCAGCTTTTTTGTTGATGGAGGGCGGTTAGCGGTTGACGATACACGTTGCAGGCTTTGGACGTAGTTGGTAGGTGAGGAAGCAGACGAGGCGCGGATAGCACCGAGGCTAGCTGCTTGTTCCAATGCTTTAGACTCATCGTTCGAAGAAGATGGCCGTTTGTTTGCAGGGGTGAAGCCTGTGGAGGATGAAGGTTTTATTTGCGAGCCGTAGAACTCAGTTATGCCAGCTGCTTTCTTAGCAGGAGATTGTGGCTTGTCTTCAGACGATGGCACATCAGTAGATTTGAACGATGACGGTGGATCAGTAAGAGGTCGTTCTTCTGCCTTGGAGTTCGTGGAGGCATCCTGAACTCCAGTTGAGCTGGATCGGAAGTTTTGCGGCTTTTGAGAGGGGACATAGGAGGTGGACTGTGTTTGGCCGGAGTTCGTAGGCTGCTGAATTGGTTGTGTAGGCGTGGCTGATGCTGGAGGCAACGAATCCTGTCGGGTGTTGGTATTGGCGCTAACAGATGCTGGGGTGTATCCTGAAGACGAGGATGAAGTTACTGGTTTAGAACCGGGCCGCGCTCCTTGTTGCTGTGGTTGTTCAGATGATGCAGGTTTTGAAGAAAAGTGTGGCTGTGGTGGCCGTGAACTGGAGTTTGTGGCTGACGTAGTGGCAGGTTTTGGTGATCCGCGCGACGGCGAGGGAGAGGGATTTGTTCCCGGCTGAACTGGACGTGATTGCGATGATTGAACAGGATGTTGTTGTGTTGCAACATTAGCTGGTCCAGGGACTGGCTTTTTCTGCTCAAGTTGCTGTTGTGCTGGACGTGCCTGCTGCTGCTGCTGCTGAGACTGGGGTTTCTGAGCCTCTAGAGCTGACTTTGGTGGCTGTTTCTGGGCTGAGCTTGCGGCTAGAGAAGGAGACGATGGCCTTCGGGCTGCTTGAGAAGGTGTAGAGCTGGGTGGATGTTGAGGCAAAGAGGGCGAAGCCGGCTGGGATGCATTTTTTTGCACTTGCTGCTGCTGCTGCTGTTGTTGTTGTTGCTGCTGCTGAGGAGGAGGGGCAGAGCTTGCTTGAACAGGTGGCCTGTCGGGCCGTGGTTGGATCTGTCTGGCAGCGACCGCTGGAGAGCCCTGAGGTGTCGACTGAGGGGCTGGAGCAATCAGAGTGGGAGAAGCCTGGGGGCTCTGTTGCTGTTGATTTGCCTGAACAATCCGCTGCTGGTGTTGTTGTGGGATAGGAGATTGAGGAGTTATAGGACGACCGCCATGGAACTGAGCTGCTTGCTGAGCAGCTACCTGTGGTTGAGTGACTGGAATATAAAAATGTGGCTGGAAATTAGACTGGACGAGATGGTTATTTTGGGGACATGATCGTCCACCGTAATAGATATGGTGAACGGCATGTTGCGGAATATTCTGATGATACACAACCTGTTGAGGTGGAGGAGGTGGTTGCTGACCCATAGGAGATTCTCGTCCCGGAGGCACACCATCGTTTGGTGGGGGGTTATAAGGTGTAACAGCTGTGGTCGTTGGAGCACTTGAAGGAGACTCCTTCTTTACTTCATTCTGAGGCACGGGCTCGGAGGAACCAGCAGAATGCGATCCACCAGAATCAGAATCCAGTTCAATCACCTCCTTATTATTTGATATGGACGCCAATTTCTCCATTGTCTCTATCCCATAGTTTGACATGTCTCCTGTTGTGTTGCCCTCGTCAGAGGTGTTTGTTTTTCTGCGTTTCAAATCATTCTCCTCAGCTTGTGGCTGGTCTGAGCCTGAACGTTTGAGATTGAAATCAAGAACGGCCTCAACAACGCGCGATAAAAACCCATCGTCCTTCAATACGTAAAACTGGTTAAACAGCAACTGAACCAACTCCAGATTGCTGATATCCTTAAAATACTCGTCATCTGTAATCCCCATAATTGTGTCCAAGGTACTAGCATAGAGAGTGGCAGATGCTCTTCCTGGGAGCCGATTACCTGCATGATACAAGTCCTTTTGGAAGCGAGCAAATAGATCATCTTGAGACATCTTCGACACATTCTTATCCTGCTTCAGCTTCCTCAAACTACTGCAAAATGAAAAATTAAATCGATCCTTTGGACTGACCAAACTGACCCCATCCCTGGTCAAACAATCACATGAATAAATGACACCAAAATCCTTGTCAGTGAATTCACCACCTGTGATCAAGGAACAGAGCAAAGAGGCGCGATTGATTTCCTTCAACTGATGGAACACCGGCCGTTCGTTGTAATACTCGCTCGTCCTGCTCAAGTTCATCAGTGTCACATTATCTCCAACTTCCTTGGGCGAAGGGAATCGGCTCATCGAAAACTTAAAGGACCCAACCCACAATAACAGCGTTGAACTCGCGTCCTCGTTGTTAGGAAATACCCCAGCCTCATCCATGACCACCCATAACTTTCGAAGCTCGGTAATTTTCGCGAAAGTAGCCTCCTTCGTGTTCGCACTACTAAATAGCATTAGACTCGCTTTCAAGACCTCATACGCCTGTTTGTACAGGCCTCGATACAACGATGATCTCATTTTTGACGCGTCTTATGATCAGACGGGCCCTAGTCTTCCTCGCGAAAAACGAAATAATTTACACGACTCGCAGCATGCGGGTTAGGGCTTCTCATAACATTATATTATATTAATTTAAGTCACGTGATCGGTTAACACGCATGATCTGCAATAACGCCGCGTCGGGCGCTAATATAATATTAATGTTAATTGGCTAATTGCATTTCTGGGGGCACGCCCCCAGACCCCCTGGGTCGGCTTCGCCGAGTTTTGGGTAGAAACCTGTCCAATCGATCTATGGCAAGCAAACTACAGCAAAGAAGTGGAGTCTGGGAAGAAATACAGACAAATTGTGAAGAGGGCGAGGTGTACGGTTTACGTCAAGAGATTGAGGTTGTTCGGCGTAATGAAAACCCGGTCAAGGTATGTTATCAGCAAAATAGTTCAATTTCGAACAGGACATGCCTTGGTAGGGGGATGGTTTAAAGAACGAGGGATCCAGAGAGATGAAGGTTACAACTGCGATTGTGGAGAACTCGAAACTATCCAACATATTATCCAGCAATGTCGCAAGAGGGCAGAAGAAAGAAAGAAACTAAAGAAAGTGTCCCCGAATCTTGAGTTACCAATCTTATTGAATACCAAGAAAGGCCTCCAAGCAATGGCGAAGTTTATCATGACTGGACGAAAACATGACACAGCGAAGCTCGAAGTGCGCCAAATCAAACAATCTAGTAGCAGGCAGTTGGAAGCAACCCAGGCTACGTCACAGCAGGCTGATTCTTCTGAATCCGGGTCTGACTGAGTCGCTAAAGCGGAGATGATGAGTGGAAGCAAAGAGATAAACAAGTACAAAAGCACAAGAAATGAAAAGAACAATTAGAAATAATGTTATGTATTGGAACAAGAGTCTGGCATGGCCTTCGTGACTTATTCCGGGTTTAACTCCGAGTGGGTGCGCCTGGCGACTCTATAATAAACTGATTAAATGTCAAATGTAGAAACCTGCAAGGAACGCGTTGAACGAATACCCAGGGGTTGATTACTAAGTAAACAAATGGGCTAGTTCTGTATTTCCGATCTCTATTTTAGCTTTTGCTGTCTAAATGTACCAGCAATAATACTGACCTTGGGTTGTAGTTCAGCAATGCAATGTCTCAGGTATCATATGCCATTGAAAAAATCTTCTTTCTAACTCAACTCCGCGAAGCGAACCCGGCGGGTGTCTGGTGTTGTGCAGCAACCACAAGTTGGCGCGAGTTGTACAACCTTGAAACTATGACAGAAATTGAACTAGCAAAATATCAGAGTAAGAGAACCACTCCTAAACTCGGACTCTACGATCTGCAGTAGAGCCACGACGTGGTAAAACTTGATAAGGGGACAAGGTTAATCAGTGCAGTTGGTTTTATTATACCTGATGATATTCTTTTTCAAGAAAAAGAAGCAAAAAACGTGACTCTGCTCCGCCTAAAGTACTGGAACCAACACCTCTCCCGAAGCGGAATCACAGGGTCTGGGGAGTTCCTGTTGAAGCTTCGCAGAGCCACGGGGGTGCAAACCTAACCCACTAGTAGTTTTCTGGGGCCACGCCCCCAGACCCCCAGGGCACGCTTCGCTCGATGCTATGGGTAGTGTTTATTCCTTCTATTCGTTGAAGCCTCGAAGCCACGGGGCAAAACCCTAACCTATGTGTTTTTCTGGGGACATGCCCCAGACTCCCTGGGCTCGCTTCGCTCTAGGTTATGGGTAGTGTTCGTTGAAGCCTCGCAGAGCCACGGGGGTGCAGGGGGCTGGCCCCCTGCAAAACCCAATCCAGGTGTTCTCTGGGGGCACGCCCCCAGACCCCCAGGGCTCGCTTCGCTCGAGGCTGTGGGTAGTGTTCTAATGAGCTGCGTGCGCGAAGGGTTAGGGTTCGGACAGTCGGAGGTTAAAGCCGGCGATAGTTTGCGGAGAAGTTAGAGGAGATGATCCGCAAGGTAGGAAACTTGACAAGTACAATGACGACGCTAGAGCAGTTGCCGAAGACGAGCCGGTTCACCGACTGGATGACACCTGACAGCAAGGTGCCAACAATTGCAGAGGCCAAGAAGGCAGGAGACGAGGTTGTGAGGAAGGCACGGGCTGTGAATGGCAGCTATACGTGGGTGAGGCCCGAAAGGCGAGAGAAGTGGGAGCTGGTTGGTGTTTCTTCGGCCGCAATGCGGGATCTTGGTTTAGACGAGAAGGAAAAGGATTCCAAGTTCTTCCAGGACGTAATGGCCGGGCAGGAGGTTATAGAGGACGAGGAGAGGGGGTTGTACCCCTGGGCGCAAGCCTACGCCGGGTGGCAATTTGGAGACTGGGTTGGACAGTTGGGAGATGGGCGTGTGATCAGTCTGTTTGAGGGGTCCAATGAGACGCTTGGGAAAAGATATGAGGTGCAATTGAAGGGTGCTGGGCTGACGCCGTATTCCCGATTTGCAGACGGGAAGGCCGTGCTTCGTTCCAGCATTCGCGAGGCCCTTGGGTCGGAAGCCGTGAGTGCCCTCGGGATCCCTACGACGAGGGCTCTATCGTTGATCTCGCTGCCAGAGACCAAGGCTCGTCGTCAGACGACCGAGAGCTGTGCAATTGTGGCTCGTATGGCCGAGACGTGGGTCAGAATCGGCACGTTTGACTTCCAGAGGGCCAGGGGGGCTCGTGCGGAGATGCGGAGACTCGCCGATTATTGCATCTCCGAGGTGTTTGGTGGCGATGATAAGCTCGTCAAGGCGAAGAATGACGATGAGACTAGATACACCCGGCTGTATAGAGAGATCTGTCTTCGCAATGCGTACACGTTGGCGTATTGGCAGGCGTATGGATACATGAACGGGGTTCTGAACACGGACAACACGTCCATCTACGGGCTCACCATCGACTACGGCCCATTCTCCTTCATGGACACGTTTGATTCGTCCTTCACGCCGAACCACGACGACGGGTTGCTTCGCTACTCGTACAAGAACCAGCCGTCGGTGATTTGGTGGAACCTGGTCCGTCTCGGCGAGAACATGGGCGAGCTGCTAGGGGCCGATAGCGATCTTGTAGACGACAAAACGTTTGTAGAAGAGGGCCTGAAGCAGGAGCAGATCAAGGGTGTTCTTGAGCGGGCTGAAAAGGCGATTGAGGGCGCAGGCGATGAGTTCACAGCCCGATTCAAGGCCAAATATGTCGAACTGATGGGCCAGCGTCTTGGTCTTGTAGAACAACGTGATGACGACCATGATACGGTCCTCACGCCGTTGCTGGACATGCTCCAAGAATGCGAGCTGGACTACAACCAGTTCTTCCGCAAGCTGGGCGACGCCACCTTCTTCAGCGGCACAAACGTCGACCCAGACGTCTTCTTCCAAAAAGACCGCGGATTTGTGCCCTCCCTGGACCTTGAAGAGGCAAAGTCACGCGTTTCCAAATGGCTCGAGACGTACAAATCCCGTCTAGAGTCTGAGGGATCAACGAACGACGCGTCCCGCCGCGAACGCATGCATAAAGTAAACCCCAAGTTCGTGCTCAAAACCTGGGTTATGGACGAGGTGATCGAAAAGGCCCAAAAAGGCGATTTTGAAATGTATAACCAAGTCCTCGAAATGTCCCTTGACCCATTCAAAGACTCCTGGGGCTTCGACAAGGCCTTGGAAGACCGCGTCACCGGCGACACTCCCAAAACAGGTAGAGATATCCAATGCTCTTGTAGCAGTTAATAAACCCTTCGCTTTTTAGTTCTAGTTTCCGAATAATCTTTGCTTTTTCCTGGGGGCACGCCCCCAGACCCCCAGGATCCGCTTCGCGGATTATGGGATCATACTCTTTGCTGCCTTTACAAAGCACACTAGCCTCGAACAATCTTCTCCTCTTCTGGTGGAGTTTTTTTGTCCGCTTCTCGGATTATGGGACGGTGTTCGCTGCTAACTTCACAAAGACCACTAGTTTGGAATAGTGGCTTTTTCCTGGGGGAAGGCCAGAGACTCCCTATGTCCGCTTCGTGGATGATAGAACTGTGTTCCTCGTTAATCTCACAAAGCACCACTAGATTGGAATAGTTTTTCCATTTCTGGGAGCACTTCGCCAGATACCTTGGGTCCGTTTCGCAGATTATGGGCCGATTCTTTGCTAAATTCACATAGCATCATTAGCTTCGAAAGTACTTCCTTCTCCTTGAAGAATGCCCCCCAGTCCCCCAGTATTCGCTTCGCGGATTATGTGGACTATATTCTTTGGTAACTTCACAAAGCGCCATTGGCTTCATATTGTGTCCTTCTTCTGGATGGACGCCCCCAGACGCCATGGGTCCGCTTCGTGGATTGGCTTGGAATGGTGATTCCTTCTGCGGGCACGTCCCCAGACCCCGGGTCCGTTTCGCGGGTTACGAGACCGTGTTCTTTATTAACTTCACAAGAAACCACTAGTTTGGAAAACTGAACTTGTTTTTTTCCTGGATCCACGCCTCCAAGCCTCTTTCTCAGGTTATGACGGTATGTCTGTTCTATTCGATGAAGCCCTCGCAGATTCACGGTGGTGCAGCGGACTGTCCCCCTGCAAACATGAATTGAACTGTATATGGTCGAACAATGTACTGGCTTAGATCCACCCTCCAAGTTCACGTAATGCCAGAGTCCGCCTCTCGGGCTATAGCCTGCTGGGATCACAGAGCAAATATTCTCTGTTGTTTTCCTAAAAGACCAATAGCTAAAGCGCAAAACAATGAAAGGTCATCATTAAGAAAATCTCATCGAGCATTTCTCTGGGTTTTAAAACAGTTAGAATAAAGAGTCACCGTGCAACCATGGGCAATTTAATGTCAAAATGTTGTTGCAGCAGTTAACACTCCACTATTTTAGCCTTACTGCTTTCCCTGGGTAGGGAGCAAGTTTCCACGACCGGGATACACTTCGACGGTTATGAGATTGTGTGTTTGCTGGGTCCACAGAACAGCTGTTCTACGTTCTTTTTCAAAAAGTCACAATAATGAAGCTGGAGCAAAAAAAAAAAAAAAGTTCGACATACAGAAAACCTCGTCAAGCACTGTTATAGCCTTTTTTAAACAGTTAAAAACTCTTAAATAATAACCGTTTGTTTCTCCCAAAATGTGTATAGCAGCTAGAACCTCACTACTGTTAGTCACTTTCAAAGAACAATAAAACATGTACAAGAGCTGGAGAACTTCGAAGAAATCGAAGCATCGTCTCGTTCTTTGTAAAAGATCATTACAGGACAAATGGAGAACCCCTCTATAAGATGCTGTGTTGAACTCTTTAAAAGAACAGGACATAGAGTCAAAGCTTGTGGCGAACCAACCTCCCAATATCAATACCTCTTGTGAGGCTTTACCATTCGCCACAAAAACCGCCACAGTTCAACAACAGGAGTAAGATTTTCGAAAAATGAAACCAAAAGATCAACTCCAAATTTTCTAACCAACTGAAACCTCACTTAGTATCCTTTATGCGGCCAACAGTATCGACAAAAACTGTTGCTTAGAGTCCCCAGACACTCGCAAATATATCTAAATAAACCTCCCGAAGCAACATTTCCGGTTCGAATTATTGCAGGGAGGGTGGCCCGCTGCACCCCCATGGCTCTGCGAGGCAAACTACTCATAGTCTCGAGCGAAGCGAGCCTAGCATACACATATATAAGAAATGCACACGAAGATTCCAATGATCCCGACCCAATTTTAATCGATCTCGAGATCGATTCCGTACAGCTAGTTAGGTTTCTATTAGTTTCCTCTACCCCTGCTCTATTGCTTAGTCCAGTCATAAGGGTTCAATTGTCTCTCTCGATGGAAGATTGCAGATCTCGTCTGTTCCTGGTGCAAGATTGTGGACTCCCTTTGACCACGTGTTTCACGCAATATCCCTAAGCAGCAGGTGATGTAATTGCTGGAGTTCATTATCACGATAGTCAAATAGAAGGTGAAGTTCGGAGTTGTAGAAGGCAATTCGGTCTAGAGTTGCAGAGGTCTTCACAGGACGCTTCAGATACGGGGTTTCTGTCCCATCAGTCTGAACTGGTGGTAAAAGTAAATGGGAAATGAGACGCACTGTTCCAATTAGCTAGTTAGTTAAGGGAATATGTGGTATGCAGAATGAGGAGGTTTGACATCTAGCGGACTGTCGGAATGGTGTGGGTCATCGACGCACTGTGGAGCTTCGCATGTTCGCTGACTTGGAAAGGCCAAGAATTGGCATGATGTTATTCTACCGCAGGCGTTTAGGGCTATTGCCATTCTTTTCATGTCAGAAATAATTTGAGACAGGTCCACTGGGTACTGGGCTAGGTCCCAGATTTCGATGCACAGATTTTCAGTGTTTTGCACTAGCTGGACTGAGGAGAGAGCCAGGAAATCGAGGTACATAGGGCTTCCGAAACTAATTGTGAAAGTGGATATAGGCCGATATAGTGGATTGGGGTAGCGAATTTCGTACGGGGGCTTGCAGAACCGCACAAGACAGTAAACGGTCAAGGTTTCGAGGATTGGGAATGTAAATTTCTCAAAGAAGCTCTCTAAATGGCCTATTGATTGGACTTGTTCCATAGTTATTGACTTTGCCGGTACCGAGTAGGTGTGAATGTTTTTTTGAAGATCGTATGTGTCCAGACAGAGGCTTACTTCGTCGAGTATGGGTAGACTCAAGCAAAGTGGCGCTTCATTTTCTCTACCCACACACACAAAGCTCATTTTTTTCAAAGAAGGGGCTTTGGAGGTTATCTGTCGCAGCACATCCGCGACTGTGTTCCAGGATACGCGGGAAAACGTGAGTTCGCTGAGATGTTCATATTCTAGTTCTGCAAAAATATATTTAGGAGAAGGGCCTAGGTCATTAATAAGCAGTTCAGAAACTCTATTTCCCACCACGACTGGCTTAGTATCGGTCAAAGGATAGGAGAACAGTTTTTCTCTAACCAACCCACTATCTCCTCGGACCCCTTCCATGATGCCGCTCAGACCAGAATACACTTCGCCATCAACCCAATACGATACAAATTTCAGCTCCTTAAGACAAAATTTGAACTCTCCAACTATCTTCCGCAATATTTCGCAGCACTCTTCATACACCTTTCCTTCACCAAAATTAAAGTCAATGGCTGTAACTTGCTCTAACCAAAACCTTGCACCCCCAGAATCAATTCTCGAACAAAATCCCTCACCCGAAAACACTGCCTCATGTCCGTAGCTCGATGTAAATTTCACCCGAAGCTTCTCTTCCTCTTCCTCTTCCGAATTATTTTCGAAGTCTGTCCTATCATCTTCTGAATTATGTTCCAGTTCCTCGTCTAATTCATTAGAAAATTCCAACCAACATTCCAGAGAATCCCTGACCACCGTATCAAATACCTTCCACGTCGCTCGAAGCTTCATAAAGTCTACGCCAGCATATTCTCTCAGAATTGGCAAAACCTCCAAAGGCAAATCAAGTATGTTCGTATTGGCTACCATGGACATAGAGATAAATCTTAGGGCCAGCTTATCACGATCCGTCAACTAGTATATATAGCTCCAATACATGCCAAGCCAGTACGTGATAAAAAAGCCAAGTTATTTTCTGGGGCATTGCTCTTCCAAGAGTATAGAACTTGGCTACTTTTGATAAAACAAAGCATGGATCCATATTTTGGGATAGAAATCCTATACCATCAGATGCGCTGCCCAAACTGTTGCTCCACAACCCTCTGCAAGCCGACCATAGTAGTCTGGGGCTCTACCCATTGGCCCCCCTACCGCCCGAAGTAGTACTAAATGACCAAAGATCGAATGTTGTCATGTTCGACCGTGTTGCTTCTTAATTGCTTGACCTACCTCCCGCCGATAAAGCTCCGTCTTGTGCTAATTCTCAATGTGACTCTGGATAGTCGAGGAGCTTCAGTGGATTGGCAGTCAACACCAGCAAAACAGTAGAAAAAGGGACGGGCGAGCATGGCAAGATCCACATTACGCCCTCTGGATCGGCTTCACAGAGCTTTGGACGCAAACCCGCACAACAAGATGATAACCTAGCGTCGTTTTGTTTTGTTTTTGGTTTTCCGGAGAAACGTCAAAACAGTCCTATGGATAGCTTTCAGGGGATAAACCCACAAGCCTCGCGGGTTTGAGTTGGCGCATTGAACTTAGACACTGTTAGTGACTTAGCGAAAGCTAGCGTTCTATACGTGTAATGTGTCGAAGTTCGAATGACTTCTGGGGCCGCGTCCCCAGACCCCTCCGGTCGGTGTCGCCGAGATTGTGGACCAATTCCATGCACACCTACACTCAATTATAGGTCCATAGGTCCATAGGCCCTTAGTAATTGGTTATTTTATCAATAGCTTTTCTTCCCTTCCTATTTGGCTCGAATCGTTCTAAAGTGGCTCTGCGAGGCTTCATCAAATACAAATAATTGAACCCGTAGCTGACCTTGCGGACCTGCTCCATGTGGAATTGACAGATGTACAAAAGTTATTGTAGGCTTCTTTTTGTTCGATAAAGCCTCACAGAGCAAACACATTTTGCTTCCTTTTCTGAAAAAAGAAGGTAGTAGACGAAAACTCGTGCAGGTTTAGGTGCTTGTGGTCCTGATCCCATGCTGAGCTGACGGATGTACAAAATTCACTGGTACAGTTATTCCTTTCCAGACAAGAAGGAACACCACTAGCTTTACGAGCCTGTATCGGATACCTTCTTTTCTTAGCCCCAAGCGAAGCGAGCCCTGGGGTCTGGGGGGGTGCCCCCAAAAGAACCAGTTCTGGGTTAGTATTTGCAGGGGGCCAGCCCCCTGAACCCCGCGGCTCTGCGAGGCTTCATCGAATCAAATAATTGAACCCGTAGCGGACCTTGCGGACCTGCTCCATGTGGAATTGACAGATGTACAAAAGTTATTGTAGACTTCTTTTTCTTCGATAAAGCCTCACAGAGCAAACGCCTTTTGCCTCTTTTTCTAGACGAAAACCTGTGCAAGTTTGGAGCTTGTGATCCTGATCTCATGCTGAACTGGCGGATGTACAAAATTCACTGGTACATATAAGGAACACCACTAGCTTTACGAGCCTGCATCGCATACCTTCTTTTCTAGGCCCTGGGGGCTTGGGGTTGGACCCAAGAAAGAAACAAAAAGCGTAGACCACGCTTATTTCTAGGCGCAAAACATTGGACCATTTTTGTAGGAAGTAGTCACTCATCAACGTCTTCTCTAAACTAACCTCTGGCTCATGAAAACAATTGACAAAGGGAAAACCCAACTCTGGGTTAGTATTTTGCAGGAGGCCAGCCCCCTGCACCCCCGTGGCTCTGCGAGGCTTCATAGAACACTACCCATAACCTCGAGCGAAGCGAGCCCTGGGGGTCTGGAGGCGTGCCCCCAGAAAAACCAGTTCTGGGTTAGTATTTGCAGGGGGCCAGCCCCCTGCACCCCCAGGGCTCTGCGAGACTTCATCGAACACTACCCATAGCTTCGAGCGAAGCGAACCCAGAGGGTCTGGGGTCGTGTCCCCGAGGAAAACCAGTTCTGGGTTGGTATTTGCAGGGGGCCAGCCCCCTGCACCCCCGTGGCTCTGCGAGGCTTCAACGAATAGAAAGAAACGAACAGTACCCATAACTCGCGAAGCGAGCCCAGGGGGTCTGGGGGCGTGCCCCCAGAAAAACCAGTTCTGGGTTAGTGGTCCATTGCCCATAACCTCGAGCGAAGCGGGCCCAGGGCGTCTGGGGGGGGGGTGGCCTCCAGAATAGGGTTAGGGTTATTTACGCGATTTACGCGATTTGCGCGAGGAGCGAGAGAGGGTGATATTTTGTGAAGGAGTGTTGTCTGAAAGAGAGGATAGAGATGACATTTGCAGACGAGCTGGACTCTGCGGCGGCCCGAGAGGACGGAATCAAGGTGGCGAAGCTGCTTTCGATCACGCTGTCGGACCCTGTGGAGCACTCGAGCGTGACGAACGGGGCGATGGTGGACCGCGACGTGCGGAACAAGTTCCGCGACGTGGTCTGGGGGGAGATTGGCGTGGCCCACTGGCGAGTGGCCGTGCAGGTGGCGCAGCGACAGGATCTGGCCGAGGCTTATGCGGCGCAGAACATGCTTCTGGTCGCTGCGAACCGTGCGGCGGAGCGTGCGGACAATTGGATCCTGCCTGCGTTGTTCACTATTGCAAAAGAGCTCCGTCAGCTCGCGATCCTCGCGGACCAGACCATCGGCCCGACCGAGGACGGAGTCAGCAAGCTCGAGGAGGCGACACGGACCATCAACAGGAGCTTCACGCTGTGTCTGAACGACAGAAACGCGGACATGGCGTGTAACAAGAAGTGGGGGGTGTACTTCTTCGTGGGCGAGCTCGTCAAAATCTACTTCCGGCTCAACAAGAAGCCGCTCGCCAAGAGCGTTGTGAAGGTGGTCCACTCCATGGCACGTGACCTCCCCCCCCTGGCCCAGTACCCCCGCGCGCACCAGGTCACCTTTCTCTACTACTGGGGGGTGCTGCTGTTCTTCGACGAGGACTACCCGCGCGCGATCGAGAAGCTGCAGCAGGCCTGGGACCAGTGTCATCGCAAGCAGCGCAAGAACCACGAGCTCATCCTCCTCTACCTTATCCCCGCACGGCTCGTCGTCAGCGGCATGCGGCCCAAGCCCTGGGTCTGGGGTCGCTACCCCCGGCTCGCCACCCTCTACAGGGACGTCGTTCGGGCCGCCGACGCCGGCGACATTCGCCACCTCGACGCCGCACTCGCTCGTCGCAGAAAGACCCTCGTGCGGCGCTATCTGTGGCTCCCGTTCGAAAAGGTGCGCATGTCGGCGGTATGCAAGCTCTTCTATCGGGTTTATCAGGTCCTCGGCTCGGAGACCCGACTGCCGACCCACCGGCTCGTGCATGCCCTCACCTTCTCTGGTTTCTACGATGATCCAGATACTGGCACGGAGCCGTCTGAAGAGGATAAGTTGGATCATGCAGAAGGCCTTGCCGCGTCCCTTATTGCCCAGGGCAAAATGAAGGGTTACATCTCCCATGAACGACGTACAATCGTCCTCAGCAATAAAGACCCCTTCCCCGTTCCAAACTAATCTTCAAACACTAGATTGTCGGCTGGTTTGTTCTTTTTAAAAAAAAGAACCAAAAACATTTGCTCTGCGAGGCTACTAATTGTTGGCTGGTTTTGTTCTTTTAAAGAAAGAACCAAAAAGATTTGCTCTGCGAGGCTACTAATCGTTGGCTGGTTTTGTTCTTTTTAAAAAAAGAACCAAAATCATTTGCTCTGCGAGGCTACTAATTGTTGGCTGGTTTTGTTCTTTTTTAAAAAAAGAACAAAAAACATTTGCTCTGCGAGGCTATTAATGGTTGGCTGGTTTGTTCTTTTTAAAAAAAGAACCGAAAACATTTGCTCTGCGAGGCTACTAATTGTTGGCTCGTTTGTTCTTTTTAAAAAAAAAGAACCAAAAAAAGTAACTCTGCTAGTTGTTGGATGGTTCTGTTCTTTCTAGAAAAAGAAGCAAGAACATTTGTTCTGCGAATAATCGTTGTGTCTGTATATTTTTGCTTCTTTTCTGGAAATGAAGGGCATAGCCGAAAGGAGTTTCATGTGTTCTTCAAAAGGGAATCAGCAACATTGCTCTGCGAGGCTTTCACTGGTGATTGTGTCTGTATATTTTTGCTTCTTTTCTGGAAAGGTGATTTCGAAGCGCACCGTTCTATTCGTTGAAGCCTCGCAGAGCCACGGGGGTGCAGGGGGCTGGCCCCCTGCAAACTCAACCCAGTTTTTGTTTTCTGGGGCACGAAGAACCAACGCTTTTGCTTCTTTTCTGGAAAAGAAATTCATGACCGAAAGGAGTTTTAATTTGTTCGTCTAAAGGGAACCAACAACATTGCTCTGCGAGGCTTTCACTGGTTGTTGTGTGTATATTTTTGCTTCTTTCTGGAAAAGAAGGACATGCCAAAGGGGGGGGGGGGGGGGGTTACCTGTTCTTTTTAAAGAGAGCCAACAATGTTTGCTCTCGGAGGCTTTACTAATCATTGTATCTGTATATATTTGCTTCTTTTCTGGAAAGATGCTATCAAGCGCATTCTTCTACACCAGAACTATCGCTTTTGCTCCTATTCTTGTAAAGAAGTACATGGCCGAAGCGATTTTTATCTGTTCTTCTAAAGGGACTCAACATCGTTTCTCTGTGAAGATTTCACTGGTTGTTGTGTCTGTATATTTTTTCCTCTTTGCTGGAAAGGTTATGTCGAAGCGCACCGTTCTATTCGTTGAAGCCTCGCAGAGCCACGGGGGTGCAGGGGGCTGGCCCCCTGCAAACCCAACCCAGTTGTTGTTTTCTGGGGGCAAGTAGCACTAACGCTTTTGCTTCTTTTCTGGAAAAGAAGTGCATGGCCGAAGAGGGGTTTTATCTGTTCTTTTTAAAGAGAGCCAACAACGTATGCTCTGCGAAGCTTAATAATCGTTGTATCTGCATATATTTGCTTCTTTTCTGGAAAGATGCTATCGAAGTGCACCCTTCTACGCAGCAGAACTGACGCTTTTGCTCCTATTCTTGTAAAGAAGTACACGGCCGAAGCGATTTTTATCTGTTCTTCTAAAGGGAAGCAAGAAAGTTAGCTCAGCGAGACCTTCACTGGTTGTTGTGTCAGTGTTATTCTTTTAAAAAGGAACCACAAGCATTGGCTCTGTGAGGCTTCAATATCAGTGCTGGGTGTAGTTTGAAAGGCCGGAATACGAGAGAGCCTATGTAGAAAGCCATAATTGTTCAACATGCATGTACGTTTCACCTCGTTTAGGCTGCGAAAATACACACTCACCGTCCGCGAGGCAAACCCGAAAGGTTAGACACTTTTCTCCAGAGGTTTCTAATTTCTGAGTATAGAAAGAAGAGCCAAAAACTGCATATGAGTACACAGAGAGCTCTAGTAGCTCAAACTATAACTACATTTTTCTATCCTTAATTTGAGATAAAAAAATATAAACGCCATGCACAAAGCGGATCCAGGGGTCTGGGGCTTTACCCAAAAGCTGCATATAAACTTGAGGGCGTCCAAGACATAGAGTAAATATACAAAATGAACAATTATGGTTAGCTCAACGGCGGATGATTTTCGGATGTAAATGCTCCGCCACATAGCATTGGTCCGCCCGACTCAATTTTTACACAGTATCCAAGTCGACAAAGGGGCCTAGAGGCACGCCCAGAGAACTTTCCTGAACTTTTTTCGATATGTTGGTCCTCTGAACTCGTTAAGAATACCAGACAGCGAATTTCTGGGGGCACGCCCCCAGACCCCCTGGGTCGGCTTCGCCGAAGGTTGGGTACCCAGACCTTCCGCGAAGCGGAACAAGGCTTTTTGCTTCTTTTTCTGGAAAAAGAACCATACCAGACAGCGAATTGAGGTTTTTTCTGGAAGCATTTCCCAGGCCCAGGCCAGCTTGGGATACATAAATGCGGGATCCAAGACTCCGTGAAGCCAATCCTGTTTCTGGGGCGAACTCGTCCCAGGGGTGCAGGGGCCAGCCTGCGAGGCCTGAACGAATGGAATTACCCATAACCTCGAGCGAAGCGAGCCCTGGGACGTACCCCCTAGAAATCTTTCTGAAGCTTAGAAAACTAGTTCTGGGTTAGGTTTGCAAGCCGGCCAGCCCCCTGCATCCCCTGGCTCTGCGAGAATGGAAAGAATAAAGCATTACTCGACAAAAATATGAACACAGCTAAGCTCGAAGTGCGCCAAATCAATCAATCTAGTAGCAGGCAGTTGGAAGCAACACAGGCTATGTCGCAGCTGGCTGCTTCTTCTCAATCCGGGTCTGACTGAGTTGCTAAAGCGGAGATGAGTGGAAGCAACGAGACAAACAAGTGCAAAAGCACACGAAATGGAAAGTGCAATAAGAAATAATTTATGTATTGGAACAAGAGTCTGGCATGGTCTTCGTGACTTATTCCGGGTTTAACGGTGCGCCTGGCGACTCTATAATAACTGCTTAAATGTCAAATTACTCATAACCTCGAGCGGAGCGAGCCTGTGGCGTGACCCCTTGAAAATAATCTTCCTGCAGCCTCAATTCTCTACACCGTACCCAAAACTCGGCGTAGCCGACCCTGGGGGTCTGGGGGCATGCCCCTCTCCCAGAAATTTCCTGAAGCTTTAACTTGGATATAGTATTCTCTTTGGTTAGAGCCCAGAACTCGGCGAAGATCAGGGCCATGCCCCAGAAATCTTCCTGAAGCTTTAGTTTAATTTGGATATAGTATTCTGCCCAACTCTTGACACATACCCAAAACTCGCCGAAGCCGACCCTGGGGGTCTGGGGGCGTGCCCCCAGAAATCTTCGCGATAATTTTGGACATGGTATTCTGCCCAACTCCTTACACGTGCCCAAAACTCGGCGAAGCCGACCCGGGGGGTCTGGGGGCGTGCCCCCAGAAATACTGCCAACGGTCGGAGTATAGAATGGACCGGGGTGCCGAGGTAAGACAGGTCGGCAATAGAAGGAAGGGCGTCGGGGGTCGGGGGTCGGGGAATGGCCGATGGTCGGCCGGAGGGTAAGAGAGTCCGATATATGCAAGGGTTTAGCAGGCTATATGATATATTTTGTCTCGAGCGGGGAGTCTGGGACGATCATTACAAAGATGTTTCCTGATTTGGTAGGTGGGATGCGAAGACGTCATTTACCCTAATTTTCCACACACACGTGATTTGGGCTATAAAAACGCTAGATTTCCCACGGCTTTCATCTATCATCCACACATCTACACAGAACATCACATTACAATGGGCAAGCAATTTCTCTCTCTCTCTGCCGAAATCTCCCCTGACTTTGTGGCGAAGAAGCCAGAGGAGGAGGTCGTCAACAAGTCCTCCGCACTCAACGTTCCACAGGAACAGACCACCACCAAGCCACGTTCAAACTCTCAGGGCTCTGCCTTCGAATTGAGCCCTCCCCTCTACACAGGCGACTTCAGACCTCGCGCTCCAAGCAGCTCTAAGTAAACAAAAACACAACCCTGGCTCAACGTCCAGCCCTATTTATTTATTGTAAATTAATGAATATGACCTGTTCTTTCTCCCAATATCTTCTGTTCTTTTTTAAAAAAGAACCAAAAACATCAGCTCTGCTATTAGCTGTTGACTGGTTCTGTTCTCTTTCAAAAAAGAACCAAAAACATTAGCTCTGCGATGCTACTATTAGCTGTTGACTGGTTCTGTTCTTTAAAAAAAGGCCAAAAACATTAGCTCTGCGAGGCTACTATTAGCTGTTGACTGGTTCTGTTCTTTTTAAAAAAAGAACCAAAAACATTAGCTCTGCGAGGCTTCATCGCTGGGTCCTATCATTATCTGCGAAGCAGATCCAAGGGGTCTGGGGCTGGCCCCAGAAAACCTTGTTAGCCTTTAAGAGAATGTAAAACGGTGGCACTGTATAGATATCTGCGAAGCAGATCCACGGGGTCTGGGGCTGGCCCCAGAAAAAAAAAAAGAAGTAGGGCTATATAGAAATTTTTTTCGTCATCGGAGCGGATAAACCAAGTGGGCTGAAAAATGTGGGGCCGACGGGAGCCCTGCGTTGGGATGCCTTTTTGGGATGCGTACATTTCTTTTTTTGGGGGCTATATGAACACACGAAAAAAGGTCGGGACGATAAAGGGCCGGAAAAAAGACGAAAAATCTGGGGTAAGATAATACCCCGGATTTCAGCTGCTCGGCGGCTGTTTTGGCCCGTTGCGGGCAATTTTCCAACGCAGCAACCGTCCTTTTGCTATACAGCAACTGTGGACTGGTCGGTCGCTCGGCACGCAGCGCCTTCCCTCGATGATGACGTGGGCCAATCATAGCTCCCCATGTCCTCTTATCAGCCGGTTGGTTCGACAAACAATTTTTCCGACTGGCTGCCGCTGTGCGGCGCAGACTCCTAACCCGGGGGGTCTGGGGGCGTGCCGAAGAAATCACGTGACGCAGGATGAGGAGTCATTCGATTGTAATTTTCGACAGTGATTCGACACATATGTACACGTATGCATACAGAATGCTAAGAAAGTGTTTTTGTGTTGTCAGTTTTACTGTCGAAAGAAGGATAGAGGTATTTCTTGATCTCATCTTTCCAGAGCCCTGTCCTCTAGAGATTTAAATCTGTACTTCTCCATAAACTTCGCCATCTTTGGTAAAGTCTTTGCCCGGACTTCAGGATCATCAAGATCATCCTGCTTGCGCTTCTTGTTGTTATTATTCTTCTCCTCCTTGCCTTGTTTCATCCGGAAGGGAGAACCAACATTAATTGACACCTGACTCTGCATCTACCGCAGTAGTAGACTGTTGCTTTTCAAAACTTGTTTGGAAGCAAGAGATTGTTCTATTTCTTGAGCTCCACTGAATAACTCCACAGATTTCTCAACCGAACCTTGAGAGATGTCTAACGATGACTCAGTACGATTCATGTGAGCAGTTCGATGTGTGGCAGGAGTCGACTCATAACCCAACTTGACGATACCAGCACTTGCAAGAGAAATACCAAAAAGTTGGTTGTAGTTGCTGGTTAGACCAAATATTGAACGACTTCACTTCTTTCAGTAAACTATCATACTGAGACTGATCCACATGTGATGGATTTGACAAATACTCTGCGGTCTTAGTTAGAATAGAACCAACTTTAGAGACAGTGAGTACCAAATGTTTTCTTTATCATACTTGTTGCACGCCTGCTCAAAGATTCCACACCTGCGAATGCTTCATTACCAGCAACTTTCTTAGCCTTTGGCAAAACATATGGCAGCAAGTGCTTTCTACATCACAAAGCGTCCATAACTTTAAGAATTGATTCCCTAAACCTGTATGCTGGACCAGGGTTAAAGAAGTCCTTTGTCTAGAGCTCAGAGTAGTCCATGTATCGATGCTAATTTTCAGCATCTGAGTCATGTGCCAACCGAAACCCGCGCGGTTTTGCTGCTTAACCCCTGAAAGCTATTCATCGCACTGTATTTGGCGTTTTCCGGGAAAAACAAAAATGTAACAAAAATCCCGCTAGGTTATCATCTTGGTGTACGGGATTTCCGTCCGAAGCTCTGTGAAGAAGACCCGGAGGGCGTACTGTGGATCTTGATATTCTCCTTGGCTGTGGAACTCCATTGAAGCTCCTCGACTATCCAGAGTCACATTGAGAATTAGCACAGGAGGGAACTTTATCGGCGGGAGGTAGATCAAGCAATTAAGAAGCAGCACGGTCGAACATGACAACATTCGATCTTTGGTCATTTAGTACTATTTCAGATGGCAGGAGGAGCAATGGGTAGAGCCCCAGACTACTATGGTCGGCTTGCAGAGGGTTGTGGAGCAACAGTTTGGGTAGCGCATCTGATGTTATAGGATTTCCATCCCAAAATAGCCAAGTTCTATACTCTTGGAAGAGCAATGCCCCCGAAAATAACTTGGCTTTTTTTATCACTGGCTTGGCATGTATTGGAGCTATATATACTAGTTGACGGATCGTGATAAGCTGGTCCTAAGCTTCATCTCTATATAGCTATGTCCATGGTGGCCAATACAGGCATACTTGATTTGCCTTTGGAGGTTTTGCCAATTCTGAGAGAATATGCTGGCGTAGACTTTTTGAAGCTTCGAGCGACGTGCAAGGTATTTGATACGGTGGTCAGGGATTCTCTGGAATGTTGGTTGGAATTTTCTAACCAATTAGACGAGGAACTGGAATATGATTCAGAAGATGATAAGATCGACGACTTCGAATATAATTCGGAAGAGGAAGGGAACAGATGGCTGGAATACAATGAAGAGAGGCTCCGGGTGAAATTTACATCGAGCTACGGACATGAGACTATGTTTTTGGGTGAGGAATTTTGTTCGAGAATTGATTCTGGGGGTGCAAGGTTTTGGTTAGAGCAAGTTACAGCCATTGGCTTTAATTTTAGTGAAGGAAAGGTGTATGAAGAGTGCTGCGAAATATTGCGGAAGATAGTTGGAGAGTTCAAATTTTGTCTTAAGGAGCTGAAAGTTGTATCGTATTGGGTTGATGGCGAAGTGTATTCTGGTCTGAGCGGCATCATGGAAAGGGTCCGAGGAGATAGTGGGTTGGTTAGAGAAAGACTGTTCTCCTATTATTTGACCGATACTAAGGCAGTCCTGGTGGGAAATAGAGTTTCTGAACTGCTTATTAATGAACTCGGCCCTTCTCCTAAGTATATTTTTGCAGAACTAGATATGAACATCTCAGCGAACTCACGTTTTCCTACGTATCCTGGAACACAGTCGCGGATGTTCTGCGACAGATAACCCCCAAAGCCCCTTATTGAAAAAGATGGGCTTTGGGTGTGTGGGCAGAGACTATGAAGCGCCATTTTGCTTGAGTCTACCGTTACTAGATGAAGTAGGCCTCTGTCTGGCCACATATGATCTTGAAAAAATCATTCACGCCTACTCGGTACCAGCAAGGTCAATAACTATGGATCAAGTCCAATCAATAAGTCATTTAGAGAGCTTCTTTGAGAAATTTACATTCCCAATCCTCGAAACCTTGACCGTTTACTGTCTTGTGTGGTTCTGCAAGCCCCCATACGAAATTCGCTACCCCAATCCCCTATATCAGCCTATATCCACTTTCACACTTAGTTTCGGAGGCCCTATGTACCTCGATTTCCTGGCTCTCTCCTTAGTCCAGCTAGTGCAAAACACTGAAAATCTGTGCATCGAAATCTGGGACCTAGCCCAGTACCCAGTGGACCTGTCTCAAATTATTTCTGACATGAAAAGAATGGCAATAGCACTAAACGCCTACGGTAGAATAACATCATGCCAATTCTTGGCCTTTCCAAGTCAGCGAACATGCGAAGCTCCACAGTGCGTCGATGACCCACACCATTCCGACAGTCCGCCACCTGTCAAACCTCCTCATTCAGTATACCACATATTCCCTTAACTAACTAGCTAATTGGAACAGTGCGTCTCATTTCCTATTTACTTTTACCACCAGTTCAGACAGATGGGGCACAAACTCCGTATCTGAAGCGTCCTGTAAACACCTCTGCTCCAGCGGACTACAACGCTAGAACCGAATTGTATTCAACCATCCCGAGCTTCTCCTTGTCTTTACTATCATGGAAACAGGTTTGATTCAACTAGTTGAAGCCTAATGCTTTTGGTTCTTAAAGCAAGAAGTTTGACTCAACGAGTTGAAACCCCGCAGGGCTAACGTTTTTGGTTCTTTTTTAACAAAATTAGACCAACGAGTGGTAAAAACAACAAAGCTGGATCATGCATGTTTTGTTTTGACGAGAAAGCCAAATGGAGTGTTCTCGGTGTTGTAACTAGCTGGAGGAAAGCCGTCGGACCCCCTCCGACGGAGGTGAGTATACCGAAGTTCGGAGACAAAAATCGTGGGGTAGTTATCAACAGGCAATAGGTATCGGGCTCAAAAAAAAAAAAAAAAAAAAAAAAAAAAAAAAAAAAAAAAAAAAAAAAAAAAAAAAAAAAAAAAAAAAATGAAAAGGAAAAGGAAAAGGAAAAGGAAAAGGAAAAGGAAAAGGAAAAGGAAAAGGAAAAGAAAAAAAAAAAATGCACGAGCTCAATTCATCGTAATACAAAATATCGTCTGGAAAGAAAAGTAATAGTTCTTGACTGCTTCTTCCTGACCATACCTATTCAACTGTAGTCAGACCCAGAGACCGTGCACATCAGTTCCAAAACAGAATTACAACACCAGGAGCCACTTCGGCCGTAAAACGGCCTCCCAACACCTTCCGCGAAGCGGAACAACGGGGGTCTGGGGGGCTAGGCCCCAGGAAAATCCCGTACGAGGCTCGTATTGGAGCTCGGTGGAGACGCACGTGACTTCCCCGGACCTTCGGATGAGGGATCGGGGCCTCGGTCCGATTGGCTGCGGCTCGTGGGTGGTTTGATAAGTGATTACGACATGTAACCTTCTTAGATTGTCTATTACCCCAAGGACTATCAGATTGACAAATAGAGGATACGAGGAAGAAAGATGGCACCGTGGAGTAGGGGAAAGAATACACAGGATGTGCTTAGCGTTTTGGGGATCCCTTCGACGGTTCTTTTTCCCGGATCGATAATTCGGGTTAATGCGAGCGCTGTTGATGTTAAAGACGAAGAGGACCAGAGGGTGATTGTGGCGCCCAAGCTGGGTGCTGGAGAGATGAATGATGTTGGGACGATAGCGAATGTTGTTCCGATGAAACGACAGGACTCGCTGTTGTTGGAGGGGCTTTATCGTGGTCGGGTGGCCCGATATACGGACGACGATAAGACGGCTAAAGTTGACAGGATTCATGAAGGCAAGGTAGAGAACGTTTCAGGAAAACTTGATGAACTCAAAGGACTGGTCAAGCAGTTGTTGGATTTGTCAGGGGCCGATGGTGCAAGCGTCATGAGTAGGTTTATGAGCGCTACTGCTGCCACGACTGTTAATTCACCGGGCAAGTTGGTGGATATACTGGCATCGGTTCTGCCTCTTGAGTTTGAGGACAAGCTGAAGGTGCTGAATTGTCTGGAGGTTGACAAGCGGATAGATCTGGTTGCTGATATGGTCAAAAAGCACATTGGTAGTCTGGAGAATGCTGTCGTCAAGCGGCCAGGTGGCAACGGTAAAGGGAACCTGAGCAAGAAGCAACGAGAACAGCTTCTAAAGAGACAGCTCAAGGCCATCAAGGAGGAGCTTGGTCAACTTTCTGACGATAAGGCGTTGGAAGATGGCAATGGCGATGATGACCTTGATGGTGACAATGAAGATGAGATCACCCAGCTGAAGAACAAGCTTCTGAGCACGGAGACGGGCCTTTCGTCAGATGCCCGACGGGTTGTTGTTCGGGAGTTGAAGCGATTGAAACGCATGCATCCTTCACAGGCCGAATATCAGGTTTGTAGGACTTATTTGGAGACTCTTTCCGAGTTGCCATGGAGTACAAGGAGCCAGAAAAAGATGAGTCTGGAAACTATGAAAAAGGCTCGCGAAATCCTCGACGAGGACCATTATGGTCTTGAAAAGGTCAAGAAGCGATTGGTAGAATATCTGGCTGTGTTGTATCTAAGGCAACAACAACAAGAGCAGGAGAATACGGCAAAGTCTGTCGAACGAACACCAATTCTTCTCTTGGTGGGGCCGCCAGGTGTTGGCAAGACTAGTTTGGCACAGAGCGTTGCTCGAGCGATGGACAGAAAGTTGCATAGAATTTCGCTTGGTGGTGTTCGCGATGAAGCGGAAATTAGAGGGCATCGTCGTACATATGTCGGGGCTATGCCGGGTCTGCTTGTTCAGGGCCTTCGTAAGGTGGGAGTAGGCAACCCAGTGATGGTGTTGGATGAGATTGACAAGGTAGGTCAGGGCAACAATTTCCATGGAGATCCGTCCGCAGCTCTTTTGGAGGTATTAGACCCAGAACAGAACCACTCGTTTAATGACCATTATGTGAATTTCCCAGTGGATCTGTCCAAGACCCTGTTCATCGCCACTGCCAACTCCACAGAAACAATCCCTCCTGCTCTGTTGGATAGAATGGAAACCATCCATATTGACGGGTACACGTACATGGAAAAGTTGCACATTGCACGCAAATACCTTGTACCAAAACAGATTCGAGCATCTGGTCTTCCAGAAAACTCCCTCGACATATCTGATGAGGTCATTATGAAGGTGGCCACAAAATACACACGGGAAGCCGGTGTGAGAACTTTAGATCGTCAAATTGGCTCCCTTTGCAGAGGGAAAGCAGTTGATCAATTGAACGAAACTACAGAAAATCCTCACAAGATCACCTTGGATGATGTTCAAAAGTACCTCGGGCTCGAGCGCGTTCACGATGATATGGTTGATGATGTTGTGGATGAATACACCGACGTGAACGGCCGCGTGAAGCGTCGTCACACCTTTGGTGTTGTCAACGGGCTTGCATACATGGGTTCAGGAAACGGTGGGTTGCTTATGTTTGAAGCCACTCTCATGCCCGGCGGATCTGGAAAGCTGAAGCTGACTGGTAAGCTCGGAGACGTTATCTCCGAAAGTGGACAAATCGCAATGTCCTGGGTCCGTGCCAATTGCCTCAAACTGGGTCTTCCCATGTCCACACTCAAGGAATCTGACATTCATATTCATGCCCCGGCTGGAGCCATCCCCAAAGACGGTCCTAGTGCAGGAATTGCCATGACAACAGCGCTTGTATCCCTACTAGGAAAGAAGCAGATCCCCGGTCACATTGCCATGACAGGTGAGATGACCTTGAGAGGCAAAGTCCTTCCGGTAGGTGGCATCCGTGAAAAGCTCCTAGGTGCCCATCTTGCGGGAATCAAAAAGGTCATCCTCCCATATCACTGCCAAAAGGTTGTCAAAGACGAATGTGCCTTTGTCGATGATATCGGCATGGAAATCGTATACGTCAAGTACATCTGGGACGTCTTTGATGCCGTCTGGGGTGGTGAAAATATTTATGTCGATAGCATCTTGTAAAGAATTCTAAAATATTTACTTCCTGTTGGTTTTTCTGGGGGTCAACGCTCACACCCTGGGTCCGCCTAGGGTTGGGAAACCAAGCTACTGGAATCTATTGCGGTTGGGTCTCCTGTGGTCAATGCCCCTAGATCCCCTGGGTCCGCTTCGCGGAGAGTTGGGTAGCCAAGCTACTTGGAATTAGTTGCAGTTTGTTTTTCTGAGGAACGTTTCCCAGAAAGTATCTATTGGCTGAATTACAAGGTCATGGTTAAGCAGACTACAGGGGACTGGACACAATGCCCGAAGCATCCATTGATGAAGTGATACGTCACGGTTAACACATAATCCGGGAAGCTGACTAGGCAGTCTGAGATAATTACCCCAAGTACAACCACTAGATGTGTAGAGCTTCATGGCTGATCCGTAGTCGCGAAGCGGATCCAGGGATTTTGCCGAAATTCCTCCAGGAAAACCAGCTGCGATAGGTTTCAAGTAGGTTGGTTATCCAACTCTCCGCGGAGCCGTCCCAGGGGGTCTGGAGCATTCCCCTAGGAAGCTCCATTGGATGAAGTAGAGGAAAGCGGTAAAGTCTGTGGTGTTATTTATGAAGCCAGATATATGCGATTTGTAGCACCAGTGCGATAGGGGCGGACAATGAATCCGCCTTCGTGAGAAGCGTCGTGGGTTAGAAAGGCATAAGGCTGGAACACGTCTTGGTTATCGGTTGATTCTTCTCGTTGTAGAAGGACACGTCGTTGGAAGTTGGGTTCGTAGTAGTAGGGTTGGGGGCTCAAGTAGAACCTACCAGAATAAGGACGGGACGGTTCCGGTTCCGATGGTGGTTGTGAAGTACAGCAAAGATAAGACCTTTTGATGTCAAGGTGGGCTCGTTCACAATTAAGTGTCTTTTTAAACGAGTCGAATTCGGACTGGGTAGGACTTCGATGATGGTCTCGCGTGATTAGGTAGAAAGTCTTCAGGTTGGCGAGGCTTTGGAGACAAGCTATTTTAGATAGATCGATGAAGTCCGCGTGGATTCTTAGCTTCTTGAGCGGGCTTATGGATATTACATCGCCAAATAGATAGGCGGGTTTCTTACCAGTGACCTCCAAAGTGAGTATTTCTAAGTTGGGCAATAATGGGTCTAGGAGTTTGGCGGTTGGACATTCGTTATGGAATGAAACCTCTAAACTGTTGTGTTTGAATTCTGTACCGGTATTGCTCCATTGAAACTGTTTTATGAAACAGTTGTAGCTACTGGAAACCGCTTCAACGGAAAGACTACAGTCCTTGAGTTCGAGGGAACTGACGTTGAAGATCCACCAACAATTGGGCGTGATGTGTTCGGTGAGCCGAATTTCCGAATGAGCTATGCAAAGCTTCTTCAGAGGAATCGACAGGTTGTGAATTCTTTCAATAATCTCCATTGGGTTTCGACTTTTTTGATAACGGATACCAATTTTCTGTAGCTCGGTGTCTTTGCCGGATTTCAACCACCTGGGAAAGGAACTCCTTGTTCTTGACAGGTCGAAATTTATAGCGGAAATTTTGGAACCAATTTTGTAGGTTTTGGATAGAGGTTCGTCAAAACTAATAGAAAGGTTGAGGGAAAAATCCAGAGGACTTTTGTTAACCTTTTGTACAGTCCAGCCTACAATCCTGGGGGGTAAGTGAGGATCTTCAATTTTTATGTGGAAGCGCTTAAACGGCCTGCATTTTTTCTCCATTAAGCCAATAACATTATCAAAACAGTACACAAAATACCTGTTTGTCTTGGGATTGGGACCTAGGCGACGAGGAGCGGCATAGGGTGAGGAAGGCATCGTTTGGTTGAACTCAACCCTTTTGAGCCGTTGGATCCAGAACATCAGGCCACTTCGTACCTTCTTCATTCCCCCAGTAAACCGATTCATATCAAAAATGGTCCCTGTGACGACATTGTCGGCTACATCCCTCGGAACGATTGTAAGAAGTGCGTTTTGAACGACCTCTCGATGGTTCACTATTAGCCAACAATTGAGCAGATCAGAAGTTATTCGATCAAACAACCTACATGTGCGTCGTAGCCTAAGCAAATCGCGGTTTGAAAAGTGCTGGCAGATGTCCAATAGCAAGTCATCCGGTAAACAGGTTATCTTCATTGGGTTTTCTAGCTACTAATTGTCTGACGTATTTTATACCTAGTAGTAGTGTAGCACGCAATTAACAGCCAAGGTACACGTGTTGAGAAATATACAGATCTTATACCACGGACTCAATTATCGCCCAGACATCCCCACAGCTTGGCCTTTTATTTAGAATGCTAATTAGGCCGAGACCCATTTTCTGGGGTATATACACCGCTTTTGGGTCAATCACTGAGATATATTTCTTCTTTCTGAAAAAGAAGCAAAAAACGTTGTTCCGCTTTGCGGAGATTTGAGGGCGAAAATTGAAAAGTTCCGCAATTAACGGTATCTTATTCAAAGAACTAAGACGTCTATCCTGATTCAAGCCGAAATGAAAACCGCAACAGCTTTACATAGCTATCTAGCTTACTTCTTTTTTCCCGAAAGGACTGTTCCAATCGCAGGCCCAACATTATCACTCAAATTCCGCGAAGCTGCCTCAGGGGTCTGGGGGTATACCCCGCCCCCTAAACAATTCCGGATAATATATTAACTTGTGGACTAATTTTGAAACTCGGACTCTTGGAAGTAAGTTTGACAAGATCCTGTGCCAAGGATTTTACCACTTTCGTCAACGGCGTCGACCTTGGTATACTGAAGATATCCCGAGTATTCGTAGACCTCTTCGAAAGTATTGTGGGGAAGGTCAGACTTGATTTCTTCGAAGCTATTTACAGAGCTTCCGCCAGATAAAGTCCAAGTTTTGACGTCAGTGGCTCCATTCCAAGAGATGTAACATGTCGTGATGTCCTTTGTATAGTCATAAACGGATATAATAGATGGAACATCTCTTGGATGACCTTCGAATGGGCCCTTGAACGCTCTGTATGAAACATAATCACCATCATTAATTGTTGCCTCGAATACAATTTTGCCATCTGGAGTGTGTTCAGTCACTTTGGGGACCGATCCCCAACCAATGAGTACATTTCCGTTCTCAAGGACCTGGACACTTGCTTGGGATGAGCTGAGTTCGGATTCATCTGACGGTTTGAACTCTTGAACCAACGATACTTTCCCAATCTTTCCTTCTACTTGAGTTGCGCCGGGCGATTGATCCAGTTTTATGATTATGCCACGTGAGTAATCATGAAGCGACTCAGTATACTCACCACCAGAAAGGCCGTTATCAAACAGCGAAATGTATCTTACATTTTCCTCTTTTTCAAAATTGAGAAGTGCGGGATCAACCCACCGTGCATGGTGCTGGTAGCCAAACTCGGCATCTTCATCAATTTCCCATTCACTTCCCCCATCACTTAATCCCAATGTCCATACTATTTCCCCATTCGAACCGTCGATGTAATAAAGTGACCATAAATGACGACAGGAGATGAGGAAATTGCCGAACTCATCCTTTGTGATTGAATTAAGATGCATGTAGTCAAATGGTGCGCTGCTTTCTTTTCCATCTTTAACCAGGGTTCCCTTGATTTTGGAGTCGTTAACAGGTACATGATCGAGCGCCCTCCATTGGAAAAGGACTTGATCTGTGTGAAGATCAATTTCTGTAACAATGTTGTCGTAAATCCATCTGTTCTGATCCGTAGAATTCTCCACCCCGGTAAAGTTGTAAGGAACAGAAAGATAAGTGGAAAAGGCTGCAGTCCTAAAACTTGTCATTTGGAATTCATGAAAGTCGTGTAGAACAGGCTCTTTGAGACCAACCTTGGCAATGGTTTCAAAATCCTGGTTCATAAGTCTAAAGGACCCTGCGCCAACACCCGTATCAGTTACACTTCCTTCGAAAAAGGTTGTAACTGGTTTCCCATTGTAGCTTGCAGGCATAAAATTGGATACTGAATGACCAAAATATCCATTGCCGCTCCACACCAACTCACCGTCAGAGCGGAAAATGTGAGGACCAAGGTGAGCTTGGCCCTGCGGGATAGCCCCTGGAACCCAAGGGGCGAGGAACAGATACTCATCAGACACTTTAGCGTCTTCATATACCGTAACATTTAATCTAGATGGCTGGAGATCGGTTCTAGATCTGTAGATCGCATCCTCACCGGCTACACCAGCCACAAGGACCGCCACAGTACACGCAAACCACCGCCACATAATTTAAATCTGGTTTTACACCAACATTAGCAGGGATCAGGTGGAGGTTTATATATCATGGTGTAACCGATACCCGCTTATACGCATTGGCACGGTTTTTGTCTGTAACGATATGGATATTATCATCTAAACGTCATTTTTAACTGCATACATGCAGGGAGTCCCACGTGGGCCGAACCACAATACACATGCAACGCAACCGCACCCATTAAGATAAATAAAGCAGCAACTTGGTCGACAGGATACACTTGCCTGTATTTAAACGGTCGTATAATTCGACTAATTACGCAGGTTGTTACCAAAATGCCAGAATCACTCAATGTCCTAGCTTGGTAAATGGTACAACCCACCCAACGCTCAACGTGCACCAACATTCCCGATGATAATCATTGCTCGGCTAAACTTAAACACCGTTAGAGCTAAAAATGCATGCATGTGCATCTGCTAAATTCGGTCAACAATTACCCCACCGGCTCCACAAGAAGTCTTTGCTTGGCAACCAAATAGTGGCATATTAATGTCGCTAAAGGCGCATATGCATGCATATATGGCCAGCTAGTTAGTACGTATACTAGCTCTAGTAGATATATCGATATATAATATATATATAATATGCATGCATGCATATATATGACCTATTTGCCAAACTAGCTAGTGCATATATCTTAATTTTAATTTTCGAATTCGCATCTTATAATAAAATTAAATCCAAGTGCACATTCCTCCTGGCCGGTTCTTCATGCGAGTAAAATTAAAACTACTCAATCCTTCGAATTCCATAGTCCGATATATATGCAGCGTACACACCGCATTTATCCTGACTCTTCCCCTGCCCCTAAGGAGCTATTCTTTTCCCGTAAACGACAACTAATAAGAAAAAAGGTACTAAGAACAAATCTGTTAGTCCAACGAAGTCTCAAGCAGTTAGACGATAAAGCCGACTTAATAACACGAAAAGCTAAACCTATACCTTATAATTATAGTTGTGGCATGTAAAAATTCAGAAGATCAAATTTTGAATAAACTTGAAAATATCACGGTTCAAAATCCGGAAAGTGTTATTTTGATTTCGCGATTTCTGTTAATGGAGGACTTATTTTCTATGGTCAAATCTCCAGCTCCAATATACGCCTATCATGGATCTATCATTGGCGCATCCTCCATGATTGATTCTTTGACCACTTTGCTGACCTTACCCGACAGGGCTGTGTCCCGCATGATGCCCTACTGACATAATGGGGTGCTCGCTGACCTTACCTGTCACGGTATTGTTCTACCGGGTAGGCCCCGAGAGTCCCTCATGACTTCTGCGAGTCTCATGCCTGATGGGTCAAGAATGCATTATCATGGTTGTGTCATGGTACTGTCATACGCATGTCATGGGTCCATCATGCATGACGCCCGCGGGTGCTCCGCGATTACTGGGTGCTATTGATCGGGTTGCACTAACCATCATCGTATATAAATTATAAGGACGTACGTTTAGTTAAGATAATTCTTCGGCCTAGATTAAGGGATCGAGAATGTGTAATTTAGGTGTTGTTCAACTTAATTTTAACAGGCCCCACTAGCACACACAAGGCTCAGGTAGAAACACTCCGATTCTGTTATCTGAAAAGAGGTGGGAGCGATTATTCTATTCGTACCCGTTTCCGGTACCTGAATATGGTTATGTCTACGTGAGAGACAGTCATGAGTTGTTGACCCAATGTAGTTGACTCATGTAGGAACATACAGATAATTGATGCATATGACAATAGTAATCTAATAGTGGTGGAGGACGCTTCAAGCGTGCGACGGTATCATGTAGAGAACACGTTCCTCCGGACCCGCGAGGGGAGATAAATGATTTGCTACATCCCGGAAAGGCAGCCGAAATTAACGGCATTATTCCCGGTGATAGACAGAAGAATATTCCAGCAAATGCAATCAATTACAGCATAATTAATGACATTTCTTTTGCACATGCGACTATCAATCATACAGGCCCTACTACGACGAAATAAACGCATAGCCCATTAACTACCCAGCTGACACTGATCTAGACAACCCATGAAAGATATCTGTTTCACTTGATTCACAACTAGCAGACGATCTCAAAAATTAATTATCAAATCACACAATGGGAGCAGAATATGCTCAATTCTCATTATGTATTGAACACGTGGTGTTTTTCCCACTAATTCCATGTGTTCATTTACACAGACAGCTAACCAGCTTCGCAGTAGTCAGTTGCAACCACTTGGCCCAATGGAATTCTCTTTTTCCGGAAAAAGAAGCAAAAAGCACTGTTGCGGTTCACGAAGTCTCTTTCCAGCCAATTACCTGGATATATAGACAATGCACTTCTCAAGGGAACCTCTCATCAAAGATAATCCTCGGCGAAGCTGACCCTAGGCTCTGGGGGCAAGTGAATCCAATGAACCTGCTAATTGCCAGCAACAAAGAGGATAGAGTCTCTCCACGTGTTGCAATTAATTGTTCGGAAGTAACGTGAAACGCGGGGACGGAAATGGAGGGTCGGCAGCCGGCCGGTGATCTGCGAGAGATCTGAAGATCGATCCGAGATCCGATTCAACGGTTCAGTTTTATTCATACTGGCGGTACCGCATTTTTTTTCTGGATATTTTGAACAGTGACTGAACATTACCTACGAAATTGAGGTGCCCTATCCAAAAGACTTCCTGATTCTGTTGCAATTCGTGGATCGAACCATGTGTGTCATGTAAGACAAACCGTCGCAAGTGTAAAATAAGCTACCCTCGCATAATCATCGCTAGCGGCGATTTTGCCGGATAAACAATGGCATTGCACATTGCTGATCAAACTGTTATTTCCGCTGTATTTCCTTCCCAGACACTGCGTCATTGGTTTCTTCCTTGTGGGGAACACCAAACCTTACCCTTTTGATCCAGATCCGCACTTCTGAGCTCGTTTTTGGTAAGTGGAAGAGCAATACGGATCTTCTCATGCTCGCTATGGATGTAATATTCAGTGCTAAGACCTCATGTGCGTTCACATGGAGCCCCTTTAACATTTTCATCCCTTAGATTCTCGCTTTCAAGAGCCTGTCCGCCCATCCACCAATAGCGAGCTCAGATGTGGACCTGACTTCACAGGGATAATGTGAACCCCCATGGTGCCGAGCATGGGATCTCCGGCAGGTGGAGTTATTCTTTCTAAAAAATGAAAGAGTATCATAAGCTCAATTGTGTTCTATGGGACAAGCCAATAATTGAGTCGTCTATTTCTTCCCGCTGAAGAGACCGACGCATTTTACTGCTTTCAAATATTATAAGGTCAATTTCTTCCTTGTCTGATGCGCGGAAATAATTGTGGGAATAGCTCAGAACCAACGCTTTTGCTTCTTTTCTGGAAAAGAAGAGGGTATCTACGACGTATTTTCAAAACCGGCAGATCAACAACTGAAACAACATATGTGCGGCAGAAAAAGAAACAACTATTCAAAGAGGTATAAAATACAAAGAAGTGCACCTTAATTTCAGGTCAATCAACCATGAAGTTTTCTCTAACACTTGCACTTTTGTCAATTATACCTGCGGCCCTTGGCAAACTGCTGGGCCAGGACGTGAGCCATTATCAAGGCAATGTTGATTGGAAGGCCCAAAAAGAGGCTGGATCCAACTTTGCATTTATCAAGGCCACCGAATCCACTACATACATTGACTCCAGCTTCAATGCCAACTACAATGGAGCTGCCGATGCGGGAATTATCCGCGGAGCATACCATTTTGCCAGACCCGCTGCCAGTTCTGGAAAATCGCAAGCGAACTACTTTTTGAAGCATGGAGGAGGGTGGTCTGGAGACGGCAAGACCCTTCCAGGTGCCTTGGACCTTGAATTCAACCCCGACGGAGACACCTGCTATGGCCTGTCCACCAGCGACATGGTCGCCTGGATCAAAGACTTCTCCGACACCTATCATGCTGAAACCAACAGATACCCGGTTATCTACACTACAAAGAGCTGGTGGGATCAATGCACCGGCTCTAGCACTGCCTTTGGCAAGACCCATCCACTGTGGCTCGCCCGTTATGCCGATGCTCCAGGAGCTAACCCCGCCGGATGGAGCGTCTACTCCTTTTGGCAGTTCAACGACAAAGGTACTCTCGCTGGTGATAACAACTATTGGAATGGTGACCTCGACGGTCTCAAAAAGTTTGCTAAAATAGCTGAATAGTTACATTTATATTTAAACCACATCTATTCTTGCTTTAAGTATAACCGTTTTCTTGGAGGAATCTCCCATCCCCCAGGTTGACTAGTTCTGAGTTAGGATTTGCAGGGCGCCAGCCCCCTGCACCCCCGTGGTTCTGCGGGGCTTCAACCAATAAAAAGGCTTGAACGTACCCCAAACCTCGAGCGAAGCGAGCCCAGGGGGTCTGGGGCGTGCCCCCAGAAAACCAGTTCTGGATTAGAATTTGCAGGGGGCCAGCCTCCTGCATCCCCGTGGCTCTGCGAGGCTTCAACTATGAGAAGGGTGCGCTTCGACATCATGACTGGACGAAAACATGACACAGCGAAGCTCGAAGTGCGTCAAATCAATCAAACTAGTAGCAGGCAGTTGGAAACAACCCAGGCTACGTCACAGCAGGCTGATTCTTCTGAATCAGGGTCTGACTGAGTCGCTAAAGCGGAGATGATGAGTGGAAGCAAAGAGACAAACAAGTGCAAAAGCACACGAAATGGAAAGAACAATTAGAAATAATTTTATGTATTGGAACAAGAGTCTGGCTTGGTCTTCGTGACTTATTCCGGGTTTAACTCCGAGTGGGTGCGCCTGGCGACTCTATAATAAACTGATTAAATGTCAAAAAAAAAGGAAAATATTGTTTCTATTCGTTGAAGCCTCGCCGAGCTACGGGGGTGCAGGGGGCTGGCCCCCCTGCAAAGTAGGCCCCAAGTGTGTTTCTGAACCTCACAAGCAGAACCCAGTCTTTGGTTCTTCTTTAAAGCATTACCATATGGGTTCAACAAATTGTAAGCCTCGCAGAGCTAATGCTTTTGGTTCTTTTTTTTAAAATATTGCTCAAGGGAAAGCTTTCAGCCATGAATAAAGCACAGGTCGTGGGGGTCTTGATTAGTGCTGTAATATGCAACTGCGTTCCTGAAGTTACGCTGGAAGCATGGCCCGACGGAAGTCCGACGGGATTGAAGGGCAGATGACTAGTAGTTAATCACAGGGTCAAATTGAGCTTAACGATATGGGACAATGGTGGAAATAAAAGTATTATTCTTCGGGCCCCTTCGTGAAGCACTATCCAAGGACTCCCTGATAGTGTTTATGGATTCTCCAACTCCAGCCAAAATCAAGCAGCATCTAATTGACGAGCATATCAAATCAACCTCCAATCTCCAGGACATTCTCAATTCCTCAGGAACCGTCGTCAACCTGGAATACTGTGAACCAGACCATCCGCTCAGCAATGGTGACGAACTAGCTTTCATCCCTCCAGTTTCCGCAGGCTAACCTAACCACTCCTGTACGATTAATCTACTGATCACGTTTTTTCCCTGGAGCACGCCCCAAGACCCTCTGAGACTTGGGTACTGTTCTATTCTTTCTATTTGAAGTGTGTTTCTGGGGGCACGCCCCCAGACCCCCAGGGCTCGCTTCGCTCGAGGTTATGGGTAGTGTTCTATCCTATCTATTCGTTGAAGCCTCGCAGAGCCACGGGGGTGCAGGGGGCTGGCCCCTGCAAATCCTATCTCAGAACTGCCTTTTTTGGGGGCACGCCCCCAGACCCCCAGGACTCGCTTCGCTCGAGGTTATGGGTAGTGTTCTATCCTATCTATTCGTTGAAGTCTCGCAGAGCCACGGGGGTGCAGGGGGCTGCAAATGCTAATCCACAACGCAACCCAGACTATATATTTTTCTGGGGGCTAGCCCCCAGACCCCCGTGGCTCCGCTTCGCGGAGGTTATGGGTAGTATGTTCTATTCGTTGAAGCCTCGCAGAGCCCCGGGGGTGCAGGGGGGCCAGCCCCCTGCAAACCTAACCCAGAAATGCCCTTTCTGGGGGCATGCCCCCAGACCCCCTGGGCTCGCTTCGCTCGATGCTATGAGTAGTGTTTCTATTCTTTCTACTAGCTGAAGCCCGGTAGAGCCAGGGGGGTACAGGGGCTGGCCCCTGCAAACCCTAACCCTGAAGTGTTTTCGACAGTTAACGTTTGCATACATATTGAAGCTTGGAATATGAGTACGTATACAAAGAGTTATAATATTGATCGATATCCCTATTCTAAGAAGTAGGGACTATACCGTCCCTAACCTACAGCCAATTAATACACAAACCCAAAACTCCGCGAAGCGGACCCAGGGGGTCTGGGGGCGTGCCCCCAGAAACCAAACCTATCCCAACTAAAGAACAAACTGTTTTAATTGTTAGTAAACTAAATACGAGTAGTCATTTCGATTGAGGCACGTGACCGTTTCATACATGCACGAGATTTGCCGGGCCGATTGGGACATCACCAAAAAATGGGAGGAGAGGTTAGATTTGTCAACGAATTAGTATGGATCTCAAGAGTCTGGTATGTTTGAAAAGCGGGTAGAAATGCTGTGGATTGGTCTAACTGGATATAGGACGATGATCCGGCGTATATTTTTGCTGGGCTTTGCACTGCCGGCGGTGTAGCAGCCACGGTGTAAGTGGAGTACTAGATATTTCGATTTGTGCTAACTGGTGTAAGCTTGACAAAAACGAGCAGCCCTGTCATTAAGGGAGTTGCAATTGGCGGCTTGTACGGCCTATCTGGCGTACTTTCTGGCCAAAATAAAGACAAGAACCGAGGCATTGCAGTTGGACTCACCGCCTCCGCTCTCCTCGCAGCCACGGGCGTCCCCCGTGCCTTGAAAACCCAGAAAGCCGTTCCTATGGCTATCGGCGTGGTCGGCCTCCTGAACTCCGCTTACTACGCCAGAAAACTATACGACAGACGTGTCCTCGAATTCTAATCAACCTCCTGTACATATATCATACTAATCACTATTCGGCCAATTGATTTCTTGGGACACGCCCCCAGGGTCCGCTTCGCCGAGCCTAACCCAGGACAGGCGGTTTTCTGGGGGCACGCCCCCAGACCCCCAGGGCTCGCTTCGCTCGAGGTTCTGGGTAATATTCATCATCGCCTCTATTTGACATTTAATCAGTTTATTATAGAGTCGCCAGGCGCACCCACTCGGAGTTAAACTCGGAATAAGTCACGAAGACCAAGCCAGACTCTTGTTCCAATACATAAAATTATTTCTAATTGTTCTTTTCATTTCGTGTGCTTTTGCACTTGTTTGTCTCCTTGCTTCCACTCATCATCTCCGCTTTAGCGACTCAGTCAGACCCGGATTCCGAAGAATCAGCCTGCTGTGACGTAGCCTGGGTTGCTTCCAACTGCCTGCTACTAGATTGTTTGATTTGGCGCACTTCGAGCTTCGCTGTGTCATGTTTTCGTGCAGTCATGATAAACTCCGCCATTGCTTGGAGGCCTTTCTTGATATTCAATAAAATTGGCAACTCAAGATTCGGGGACACTTTCCTTAGTTTCTTTCTTTCTTCTGCCCTATTGGGACATGCTGGATAATATGTTGGATAGTTTCGGGTTCTCCACAATCGCAGTTGTAACCTTCATCACTCTGGATCCCTCGTTCTTTAAACCATCCTCCTACCAAGGCAGATCCTGTTCGGAATTGAACTAGTTTACTTATAAAATACCTTGACCAGGTTTTCATTACGTCGAACAACCTCAGTCTCTTGACGTAAACAGTACACCTCGCCTTCTTCACAATTTGTCTGTATTTCTTCCCAGACTCCACTTCTCTGCCGTAGTTTGCTTGCCATAGATCAATTGGATATTTTTTCACTTCTTTTCTTTTGTCAATTAGTCGATTCCATTCTTTTGCAGTTTCGTTATCAGGACCAGGGAAGGTGTCTCTCCCATGGCGGCCCTGACAAACACACTTCGACAGCAGGGCGAAATACGTGTCTCTCTGCAAGCAGTGATTTCATCTTCCCCAGGAGTGTTTCTTGGGGTGGTGAAATGGTTTCTTCCTTAGTGGGTTGTTTGGATTGATTGTATTTAATATCCGCAACCCTTGTCGTAGCGTCGTTTGGTACCGTATTGGCATAATTACTGCTTCCACGTGCATTGCTTGGATAGGTGTCGTTTTCACCGCGCCGAATATTCGCCGTAAAGCTACATTTTGGACCCTGGATAATATGTTGGATAGTTTTCCGCGAAGCGGACCCAGGGGGTCTGGGGGCGTGCCCCCAGGAATCACGTGACCCTTAGGTCCAGAGTAATATAGAGCGAAGAGTTCGAATGGTGGTTTAATATTTGACAAGAATTGTTAATTATAGAATAAAACCGGCTGTCCAGATCTCCGCGAGGTGGACGTAGGGGTCTTGGGGTTGATAGTACGTTTCTAGGAGATGGTACAGCAGGTGGAGGAGTGTTTTTGGTCGTCGTAGACGCTGTCGTCGTCGAGGTAGCCCCAGAGGGTGGGGATGCCGAGGTCGCGGGTGTTCTGGGTGTGTCTGACGATGCTATGGCTGGGTTAGTGCCAATGGTGGAGAAGGAGCAGGAGGACTTACGAGAGACAGGCGTTGGAGGCGAAGATGCGCTCGCGCGAAAGGTCCTCGCGCAGCCGGCTGTTGACGTCGAGAATGCGCTTGAGCTTGAGCGTGGCCATGGCGTCCGTCTGACGGTCCACCAGCGACGATGTTGTGCTCCGCTGATCAGACATGTCGAGGAATGTGCGTGCGTGTTACATATATATAGGGGCTGCACGCTTATGCTCCCTATATCCCACCGCCCCATTTGTGGCCACACCATTCCCCGCCCTCTCATTGGCCAGAGCCCCACACCCACCCAGCTTCCCTATATAATATAGTTTCCCCCCATCAGCAGAGATATGCATGCATGTATGCTGGGGGCATGGGGTCTGCCCCCTGCAAACCCTAACCCGCGGGTGATTTTCTGGGGGCACGCCCCCAGACCCCCTTGGTCCGCTTCGCGGAGCGCTGGGTAGTGTTCAGCTTTTCTGTTCGTTGAAAAAAAGCCTCGCAGAGCCACGGGGGTGCAGGGGGCTGGCCCCCTGCAAATATAATATGCATGCATGTATTCTGGGGGGCATGCCCCCCAGACCCCCCGGTCGGCTTCGCCGAGTCTTTGGGTGGGTGCAAATTTACTATAGTGCGTTGTTTCTACTATATGTGTATGGTATATGCCCTCTTTCCAGAACCCCTGAAGCCGGGTGGGTTTCGCTGGCCATGGGTTTTTTTGTAGGTGTAAATTTGCTTACAACGCGTCGTTTCTAGCGTATGTGTGAATGCCTCTAAACCCCCTAGGTTGGCTTGGCCGAGCATTGGGTAATTACAATTTTACTTACAATTCGTCGTTTTGTTGTGCTGGGATGATAATCACACGAATACAGGCTTCAATTCAACAGTTAAGCGTTGTAATAACTTTAAAATCTAACAACGAATGTAACTGGCTAGTGAGATCTAACACTGGTCTCACATAATGGGGAGATACAAATAAACAATTAAATCGGGATCCTCATATTCTTCTGTTACAGAAGAGAACCAGAACTTCACTTTAAAAGGCAGCTATGGGGTGATAAGCGACTGTCTCATGCAATCAGGCATTGCTGTATGTGCATGCTTCTTTCGAATTCCCAAAATGAAGCCGAAAGTAGCTTATATTAGTAATGGGTCGGGATTAACTAATGGACACATGTATGCAGCCGAATTATGTGTATACTGCCGAGCGGCCACTCCGACCTCGATTTTGTCACTCCAGAAACCTCAAACAGGAATTAACTTCAGTGCCAGCTTCGTTGTTCAGTAATGTTCTCTTTCAAAAGACAGACGTAGAACTAAAACCATCAGTGCTGTATTTCCACTTGGTGGTGACTTCCCAGTCTTGTAATGATATAGCAAAACTCCGATATTCACTAACACTTACCTCTACAAATGAATTTAAATTTACCAGGAAAAGGATATTAAGCGTCAGGTAATGTCTATCTATTTGTCCCGTTTCAAATTCGACAACTACAATATCGATCGAAGTACTAGGAAGAACTTTGATAAGAGGAAATATATCCATGTATCAACTTCACGGATATGGAGAAAAAGACAGTACACTTTCGCTCTACCTCAAAATTCAAAGCACCTGCATGAAGTACTAATATCTCGAATTGCCTATGTTACCCTTCCTCATCATTGTTAAAAGTGTATTTAAAGTAAGCTGATATACGAGCATAATTCGCGGTTACCGGTCTGTATTAACTATCTTATTAATGTAATAGGATTGAGCCTTCAATGAGCTGAATCTCTGGGTTAGGGTTTGCAGGGGGCCAGCCCCTGCACCCCCGTGGCTCTGCGAGGCTTCAATGAATAGAAACAACCAAACACTACCCATAATTCAGGGCTAATGTTTTGGCTCTTTTCCTTTTTTTTTTTTTTTTTTTTTTTTTAAGGGTCGGTTCAATGAGTTCAAGTTCCATTAGTTAGAATTTTCCAGGCTTGCCCCTGCATCCCCTGGCTCTGCGAGGCACCGATGAATAGAGAGCCTGCATGACTTCGAATGAAGTGACCCAGCAGCTAATTTTTTGATTCTTTTCTTAAAAACACAAGTTTGATTCAGCGAATATGACGTCCCCGAGGGCTAATGTTTTGGCCATTTGTTTAAAAATAACAATTTTGATTCAGTGAGTTACAGCCGCGCAGGGCTAAAGTTTAGGTTCCATTTTAAAAAGAGCAAACCTGATTCAACGAATTGAAGCCTCATAAAGCTAGCGTTTTGGTTTTTTGTTTTAAAAGAATAGGTTTGATTCAACGAGTTGTAGCCGCGCAGGGCTAATGTTTTTGGTTCTTTTTTTAAAAAGAACAAACCTGCTTCAACGAATTGAAGCCTCCTAGAGCTAGCGTTTCGGGTCTTTGTTTTAAAAGAACAAGTTTGATTCAACGACTTGATGCCCCGCAGGGCTAATATTTTTGGTTCTTTTTTTAAAAAGAACAAGCTTGATTCAACGAGTTGTAGCTCTGCAAGGCTAAATTTTTGGGTCCTTTTAAAAAAGAACAAAACAGACAGAGGAGTTGAACTGGGAGTAAATTTAGTCAAGGAAGTATATTTTAAATATTGTATGTTAAGTCTATTTTTCGACAGCGGCACTGTGGGATTTGACATATCGTCCGGAGGGGTCTTCGTGGCAGCCCCAGTCGGCCTTGGGGATCCAGCGCATGACGGTGGTGGCAGCAGCTGGCTGTGGGAAGAGCTCGTCAAACATGCAGCGATACCAATAGGCCTCCTTGGTCTTGGGGATGTCCTGGCCCCAGTGTGGTTTAGGGTTGGCCAACATAGCGTCGGTCACGTGCTCCTCAGCCGCATCCTTGAGGCCATCGATCCAGCCGTACCCGACACCATCGGAGAACTGCTCCTTCTGGCGCCAGAGGATTTCCTTAGGCAGATAGTCGCCAGTGTCGAAGGCGGCTCGCAGCACGTGCTTCTCGATGTGTTCAGGGGTGATCTGCTTGTCCTGAGGGTCGATGTTCATGCACACATCGAGGAACTCCCGGTCGAGGAATGGCACACGGGCCTCCAGGCCCCAGGCCATGGTACTCTTGTTGGCACGCAGACAGTCAGCGTAGTGGAGGTTCTTGACCCGCTGCACGCACTCCTGGTGGAAGGACTCCTTGTCTGGAGCTGCACCGAAGTACAGGTAGCCTCCGAAGACCTCGTCCGAGCCCTCGCCGGAGAGGACCATCTTGACTCCCTGAGCCTTGATCTTTCGGGAGAGCAGGAACATAGGCGTGGAGGCACGGATGGTGGTCACGTCGTAGGTCTCCAAATGGTAGATGACGTCCCGAAGGGAGTCCAGTCCCTCCTGGATGGTGAAGTGGTGCTCGTGGTGGATGGTGCCAATGAATTTAGCGACCTTCTGAGCTGCCTGAAGATCTGGAGCACCCTCCAGACCGATGGCAAACGAGTGCAGACGTGTGCCTGAGGTGTTGATCAGCCTGCCCTGGGCATCAACACCAGCAAGATGTCGATCTACAGGGTCCTCGGGGGCTGCAAATTTGGTCTCACGAGCTGCAATAGACGCAATCAACGAACTATCGAGACCACCAGACAGCAGGACACCGTAAGACACCTCAGACATGAGTCTCTTTCGCACAGCCTTCTCCAAGGTCTCTCGGATGAGGGTGAGATCGGCACGCTTGGTGGGGATGACGGACGGATCCCACCATTTTGGCTCGTAGTAACGAGTGATCTGGTCGGTCTTGGAGTCATAGACATGACCTGGAGGGAAGGCAGTGATCTGGTCGCACTCATCAACCAGACACTTGAGCTCGCTGGCAAAACAGATCAGGTTGGGCTTCAAAGAGCTGCGACCCATGTACAGAGTAGTAATGCCAATTGGATCCCTGGCAGCAATGATTCGGTCCTCCTTGGAATCATACAATGCAAAGGCAAACATGCCGTCCATGTACTTAGGCGCATCGGCCCCATGCTCAAGGAACAATGGAATCACCACCTCACAGTCACTGAAGGTCTTGAACGGATAGTCAGGATACTTCTCCCGAAGCAGCTTGTGGTTGTAAATCTCACCGTTCACAGCCAATGCAATGCTGTTGTCCTCGTTCGTAATTGGTTGAGCACCAGTGTCCAAGCCAACAATAGCCAATCGCTCATGAACCATAATACTGTTATCTGACATGTAGTTACCACCTAAATCCTGTTAGCTTATTTTATTCACTCTCAAACTGTCCCTCAAACCTTCCCCCTATTTTTGAATCAGTTGATTTCCCTGGATCGGCTTCACCGAGATTCGGAAGGGAACACCGAATCAACACCAATTCAAAAATCAGAGAATAAAAACAAAAACGACTTGAAGGCTTGCAGAGCAGAAACTTTTGAGTTTTTCTGGGGGCACGCCCCCAGACCCCCTAGGTCGGCTTCGCCGAGGTTGGGGAAGGGAGTCTGATTACAGCAATACCGAATCAACCAATTGAAGAATCAGAGGAAAAGGCCAAAAACGATTTGAAGCCTTGCAGAGCTAATACTTTTGTCTCTTTTCCAAAGCAAACCAATACAACGAATTGTTGGCCCCACAGGGCTACTGTTTTTGGTTTTTTTCTTAAAAAGAACAAACCTGATTCAAAGCCACGCAGAGCTAATGTTTTTGGTTCTTTTTTCTAAAAAGAACACACCTGATACAACGAATTGTATTTCCCCCACGGCTAATGGTTTCGTCCTTTTTGTTAAAAAAGAAAAGGAGAACAAGCCTGATTCAACGGATTGAATCCTCGCAGAGCTACCGGTTTGGATCTTTCAAAAAAGAACAACCCTGATTCAACGAATTGAAGCCTCGCAGAGCTAATGTTTTTGGTTCTTTTTTTAAAAAGAACAAGCCTGATCCAACGAATTTTACCGAGATTGGAAGTTTCGAACCTTAGAAACGCCACTGAAGTATAATCTTAAAACCAGCTTTGGCGCCGAGTCTCGAGGAAAGAAACTTGAGATTTCGCTGACGGCGCGGCTGAGATGAACTGAAATGTCCAAATCGCTGCAGAGCGACAGATGGCAGTTGAATCAGGAGCTAAAGGTGAAGAAGGTGGTTGGGGACGGAAAAGGACGGCGGAAGAATGTACTTACTCCAATCAGGACCACGGTGTCTGACGCGCTTGGCCAGCTGAAGGGCCCGAGGCTTGAATTCCTGGACGTTAGGATACCGGAAAAAACAGCAAATCCCGCACATGTTTCTAAACGGTGTATGGGTAAGAAAAGGCGGTGGGTGTCAAGGCTTTATAAATCAAGATAATGACTCTGCCCAATCAAAAAAGAGTCATCGGCTTCCCTTCCGATGAAATTTTCACTTCCCCTTTTCAGCGGTCACGTGACTAACCAATTAATTACCGCGCACGCCGCACCACCAAGACACACTATCTTATACCTACTTGATTGACTCAACCTACATAAGTGATCCGTCTATAACCGTTTGTTGGTGACCCTTATCAATGTGGGGACATGTATATCTGTAACGTAGTTGTTTCTGGGGCAGGGCCAAGGCCCTCTGGGTCATCTTAGTCGAGGTTTGGGGTGGTCAAACGTTGAGTCTAGCGTTACAATGAACTGCCAGGTCGATAAACTCGACCATATGCAAACTGCTGGCTTATTAAGGTATCTGTGGTAGTAGTTGAATGATGATTTGAAAAAAAATTCATGCGTATCCATACTAGCAACTAATTGCCCCCCATTCCCGGACAAACCCGGACCACTTTTGGATGAGCCAAGGCTCTTACTCGGCCAACTGCCAAAGACGACTACCCACTACTTTTGGATTAATTTCGAAGAGTCCAATACCCCGTGGCTCTGTGAGGTTTCATCGAATAGAACAATAGACCACTACCCAAAGCCTCGAGCGAATGCAAGCCCAGGGGGTCTGGGGGCGTATCCCAGATACATCTGGGTTAGGTTTGCAGGGGGCCAGCCCCCTGCACCCCCGTGGCTCTGCGAGGCTTGAACGAATAGAAACAACATACCACTACCCATAGCCTCGAGCGAAGCGAGCCCAGGGGGTCTGGGGGCGTGCCCCCAGAAATCACCCTTCTGGGTTAGGTTTGCAGGGGGCCAGCCCCCTGCACCCCCGTGGCTCTGCGAGGCTTGAACGAATAGAAACAACATACCACTACCCATAGCCTCGAGCGAAGCGAGCCCAGGGGGTCTGGAGGCCTGCCCCCAGAAAACAACAACTGGGTTAGAACTGCAGGTTTATATGTGGGGTTCGGCTGTGTTTGCGGCAATACCTGGAGTCACTTTTCTGAGAACTAGATCTAGATCATTGGCTTAAACTTTGATTCCAAAGTTCTTTCTAATAAAGGAACCAAAACATTGCCCTGCGGACTTGGCCGGATATCATCGATATCATCAATCTTTTCATGATATCAATAGATTAATCGTTGCTTTTGATGGTCGACCAGCACTGGCCTCCAAAGAAAAGTTAAAATACAAAGTACTTAGAATACTTGGCGCATGGTAACGCCTTTATGGGGTTTGTTTTATATTTTAGCTTCACACGTGTGTAACATTAACGCCTGCAAAGCTTAACTGCCTCGACTCTATTACATGTTTTCAAGACAATCGTATATACTGTACCACTTTTAAACGGGTAATAGTCCTGCTTCAATAACTACGCTCGAATATCACCCAGATCTCCGCGAAGCGGACCCTGGGGGTCTGGGGGCTAGCCCCCAGAAATAGCCTAGATCACGTGCATGATGTGGGGAAAAAGTGTAAAGTATGTCCTTACGAATGTGTGAGACCGGGAGAGGTTATAAAAGTGAAGAAGCGCCGGTATGTTGGGAGCACTCCTTTTCGTTTTTTTTTTTTCTTTTGGACCCTTTGTAAACCGGCGTCGGTTTCAGACATTAATTGGGCCGACGCGATCTTTTTACGAGTAGATTAACTTAGAGGGATTCTGGGAGTTTGAACAATGGCTTGCTACTGTCCCCAACAACGACAATTCCGCATTCTTGTCGGCCGGCGTAACCACGCCTGAACTAGGAGCGGAAGGAGAACACCATCAGGCTGAGTCCGATCTAGGGTCTCAGCCTTCATCGTCTCATCAGGAGGATTCGAAAGCCCCGGAGCCGCAGCCAGAAGAAGAGGAAAAACAAGAGCAGCTTCCTGAGCAAGTTCGAGAAGTACGAAAACGGATTGAAAAACGTAAACGACGGGCGCAGCCAGACATCGTGACCCCTCCCTCCGAAGAGGGAAGCGATGCCAAACGGGCGAAAAACACGATAGCCGCTCGTAAGTACCGTCAAAAACGTCAACAAGAAGTCGAAGTCTTGGACAAACGAGTAAAGGAACTCGAAGAACAACTCACTATGGCTAAAGTCGAAACCAAATGGTGGAAAATGGAGGCTGAACGCTGGAAAAGCTTGGCTGAGGATAAAAAATAAATCCTTTAATCACTCTTACTATTTCCTGGGGGCTCGTCTCTAGACCGCCATGATTCTGCTTTTTAAATTAAGCAGGATTGCAGGGGGCCAGCCCCCTGCACCCCCGTGGCTCTGCGAGGCTTAAACGATTAGAAAGAAAAAAGTACTACCCAAAACCTCGAGGGAAGCAAGCCCAGGGTCTGGGGCATCCCTCTAGACGTAGATCACGTGATTATGAACAATACTAGAGAGGCCTCGGGAGGACTGATTAATTAATAATAGACAGAGCGTCCCTCGTGGCTTTGCGAGGCTTCAACGAGTAGAAAGAAAAAACCAGTACCCAAAACCTCGAGCGAAGCGAGCTCAGGGGGTCTTGGGGCCTGCTCCCAGAATACAACACGTGATTTGTGAACAATGTTAGAGAGTCCTCGAGAGAACTGATTAACAATAGACAAAGCAGCCCCGTGGTTTTGCGAGACTTCTGCGAGTCAAAAGCGAAAACCAGTACCCAAATTTTCGAGCGGAGCGAGCTCCGGGGGTCTGGGGGCGTCCCTCTAGCATACATCACGTGATTTATTAACAACAGTAGAGAGGTAGGGCTGATTAATTAATAACAGACAGAGCCCCCTCCTCCCTCCCCCAATGTGGCTTTGCGAGTCTTCAACTAGTTTGTGAACAATATTAGAGAGGCTTCGGGATAATTAACAATAGACAGAGCAGCACCGTGGCCTTGCGAGTCTTCAAAGAGGTAAAAAGCGAAAACCAGTACCCAAGATTTCGAGCGAAGCGAGCTCCGGGGGTCTGGGGGCGTGCCCCCAGAATACATCACGTGATTTATGAATATTACTTCGGTAGGACTGGTTAATAGTAGACAGAGCACCTCCGTGGCTCTGCGAGGCTTCAACAGATAGAAAGATGAAGCCGGTACCCAAAAATTCGAGCGAAGCGAGCTCTGGGGGTCTGGGGGCGTGCCCCCAGTATACATCACGTGGATACAAAATCACGTGATTTATTAACAAGATTAGATCAGCCTTGGGGGATGATTAATAATAGCCAGATGAAAGATGAAAAGAAAGAGGACAAAGGTGTCGTGTATTCCGTGCCATGAGCAGAAGCGGAAATGTGATAAGATGATACCTTGTGGGACATGTGTTAAAGGGAAGAGGACGTGTTATTACGAGAACACTGGGGTCAGCCAGCCAGAGGCGAGGCGGAAGAATGAGGATAACGTGCATGGGGTTCTTGCCATTCACAACAATGGATGGTCTAAGTATACGTCGGGGACGTTTTGGGCTAATATAGGTAGCATGCACACCAATGTGGCTGATTATCTTAATGATAACGAAGAGGGGAGTGCCTTTTTGGGGTCTGGAAAGAAGTATTATTCCCTGTTTTTCGATAGTCCAGGGGTGGTTCCTCCACTAAAGGAGGAACTAATGGCTGTAATACCACCAGAGGATCATGGAAACTTTCTTCTGGATCGATTTGAAATGGCGGTGAATTCAATTTTCCCGTTGTGCGATGTCGCCACTGTGCGAGAAAGATATCAACGGGTGCAACATGAAAACGACTACTCTGTGCTGTCGTTATTGTTTGCAGTGTTCTATGCAGCATCTTTCTCTTTGGAGGTAGGGACAACTCCCTCTTTTATACCCTCTGACAAAGGGTCGTTGCAGCATGTGTATTTTTCCGCGTTGGAACAGAGTCTCCGTGCATTAGGGTTCCCTCATACATGCACGCTGCAGTCCCTCCAGGCGTGTGTCATTTTCGAACTGTGTAACATGCAGGAACACAGCTCGTTGAGCCCTATGGTGCCGGTGTTGGTCAGACAGGCGCAGACCATGGGGCTACATCGAGACGGAGAGTTGTTTGAACTTGAAAAGTGTGTTGTAAAGGAGCGACGGATGACATGGTGGAATATCGTCTTTCTAGATTGGCATGACTCGTCTTGTCGGGATTTGAATCCGTTGATACGGGGTGACGAGTATGACACAAAGTTCCCAGAGAAGGACTGCGTTGCGACAATTATATCCAACTGCAGGGTCCAATCCTTAATCACTTCTTCTGGTGTACTCCGCAAGCTTTATGGGCTCAATCGGTGTTCATACACCGACTTCCTCAAGACGCAAGAGATGATTTCTGACCATGACGCCATGTGCGAACGTACAAAGCAGGATTTGGAACAATATGACACTTTGGCCGCAAAATATGGCAGTGCTGCGATGAAAACTCTTATCCATAAGCTAAAGCTATTGACCGCGCCATATTATGCTAAACCTGGCAAAGCCCATGTTACAACCTGTGAGGACATACTGCCCCTACTGGACTCCGCGGTTGAGTATATAGACGCGCTGGCACAACTGTATACCAACAACGACTTCAAAGACTTTATGTGGTTCACAAAAAACTTCCAGCCGTTCCACGCAGTCACGCTTATTCTATCCTACATCTATCGTTATCCAAACACGCCGAAACGACAAGAATTGGTCAATGCTCTAGACTCCGCCTTCTTGTACATTCAACCCTACGGTGGTGAGAACTGGGTAGCCCTGAACCAGATGAAAACCAAAATTATCGGCGGAACCATGGATCAAATCTACTGGCCCGACTGGGAATCTTTATTCTTCTCCTTCCCAGAAGCTAAGAACCTCTTTGCTTCTGAGGATGGAATTAAAGAATACTAGTGTACTCAGCTAATTGTGTTTTTTGGGGGCACGCCCCCTATCTCCCTGGGTCGGCTTCCCCAAAAATTGAGTCGAAGCTTTTGGGAATGAAGCAATCTACCGTTGATACCAATTTATGTCGGAAAAGAAGTGAATACACTACACTCTACAAAGCCGAACGTTGTTTTTAACCCTTTGTGTGGATGAAGTCTATCAGGCAAGTTCATTCCTTGGGGCCATATCACAGAAATTCGGGTCCACTTGTTGAAGACTGTCACACTTGCGTGAAACAGAAATGAGGTTTCATTGCATGCGGCAAACTTTGAAAAATTGACTAAGTCATCAAATTCATTCACCTAGTCCATGGGTCCATGGTTGACATAACGGTTCTTCCATAGAATCTCCAACGAAGCTGGCCCACAGCGTCACTAGCCAGTTGTGATTAACGACAGTCCTTTACAACTATGATATGATTCATTATCACCCCATAGCGAAAATTAAGTAATTGACGTGTCCATGTCAAGCCATAGTTTACAGAAATTACGTTTGAGGTTAGGACTGCAGGAAGTCAGTCCCCTGGACTTCTGCGAGGCTTTAACGAATAGAAAGAGTAGAATGCTACCCATAACCTCGAGCGAAGCGAGCCCAGGGGGTCTGGGGGCGTGCCCCCAGAAACCTATTTGGGTTAGAGTTTTGCAGGGGGCCAGCCCCCTGCACCCCCGTGGCTCTGCGAGGCTTCACCGAATAGAAATAAAACACATCCCATAGTTTCGAGCGAAGCGAGCCCAGGGGGTCTGGCCGGGGCGTGCCCCCAGGAAACTTCTACCGGGTTAGGATTGAAGGGGGTCAACCAACCCCCTGCACCCCCGTGGCTCTGCGAGGCTTCAACAAATAGAAAGAACAAAACACTACCCATAGCCTCGAGCGAAGCGAGCCCAGGAGGTCTGGGGGCTTGCCCCCAGAAAAACCTGTTCTGGGTTAGAACATTGCAGGGGCTGCTCTGCGAGGCTTCAATGAATAAAAATAAAAACTACTACCCATAACCCCGAGCGAAGCGAGCTCTGGGGGTCTGGGGGCATGCAACCAGAATACCCAAAGCATTACTTGCTTACGAAAAATAGGGGTATTTGTTCCACTCAGGGGTAAAATATGATGTTAGGGTTTGAGCCGCACAAGAGGTATGGTTTTGCTTATGACGTTGTTGTGTGGGGGTTGAGAAGGATTTAACGGATGACGACAAAAAATGGCCGGGCATGTGATGCGTGTCGAAGGAGGAAGGTTAAATGTGACAAGCGACGACCAGAGTGTCGGCAGTGTGCTCATTTGAATTTGAAATGTATATATAGTGAGCCGGAGGGGAGACAGGCATCGCGATTGGGGAACGAGCGGGGAAAGGTTCTCAAGGCCTATCAAAAAGGAACTGTGGGCAGTAACGGAGGAGGGATGCTGTTGCCCAAGCTCGTTTATGATCAGGAGTTTTTCGAGCGGTTGGTTCCAGAATATGTAAACAGCATTTACCCGGTATTTCCGATCATCGATGAGACGGAGCTGAGGTCTGCCATAGGAGAAATCCACGCCAATCCACAAAGTGCAGCGTTGGTATATGCAGCGTTTGCCATCACTATCAACCACACTAGGACTACATTTCCTGGGTTTGGGGAGGAATACCATGAGGATGTGGTCAGAATGTTGATGGGACGGGCGTTGGATTCGCGTGGACCCATTCGTACCGGGAAAAGTGTGACAATACCCATCATCATGGTGGATGCGTTTCTCTCGAGTGTCCTGGTGGCGTTGGATGAAATCGAAATTGCATGGTTCTATCTTCGTGAGGCTATCACACTAGCCATGATCATGCGGCTCAGCGATGAGGAGCGCATGAAAAGTTATGACCTCAGGCAACGTGCACAACGACAACGTCTGTACTGGCTCCTGTTCATCCATGAACGCTTTGTTGCAGTGAACTTTCAACGTGTGTGCCAATTGAGCCCTCTATACACCTATCCGGAGAATGACGGAGCCCTAGGCGAGGAGGTGTACCAAGGGTTTATACAGATCATCAAAAACTTTTCAATCATCGACGAGAACTTTGTCAGCGCATATCTTGGAGACAAGACGTATATTGACAAACATTGGCTGGAAGCGAAACAACAGGACGTGCTTGCTTTGGAGACCGGACTGGACGCATTACAACTCTCGTCGATGATGCGAGCTGATCTATCAATCACGCAACAATGGCTCAAAATTGTGCTCTGGAAAATGGCCATGGCCAGATACCGTCTAGACTTGAACCTAGAGGCAGGACCAATGTCCCTATTGTTTCCAATTGAAATCGCCCGACGACTCCACGCTATCGTAACCACAATCTCTCTTCGAGACATATCTGTCCATGGCTGCTCATTGATCCAAAAGCTCTTCGAACTAACAATAGCAATCTCCGACGTAATCATCCTCATCCCAGCCCAACAACTCCAAGAGTCGGAACAGAGAATCCAGTCCTACCTCCGCATCTCTGACTTCCTGTTCAAACAACCAACAGTCCGCCCCCTCCAAAAAGACCTCTTGGCAGAAAAAGTCCAGAACGTCAAAAAAGGCATATTCCCAAATTATCAACCCTCTCCCATTTCTTATTAATTTCCCTTTCTGGAGGCATTTCCCCAGGCTCCGTGGTCTCTCTACATGCCTTTTCTGGGGGCACGCCCCCAGACCCCCTGGGTCGGCTTCGCCGAGTTATGGGCCTGGCTAACCTTCTTATCAACCCTCTCCCATTTCTTATTAATTTACCTTTCTGGGGCATTCACTCAGGCTCCTTGGTCTCTCTACATGTCTTTTCTGGGGGCACGCCCCCAGACCCCCTGGGTCAGCTTCGCCGAGTTATGGGCCTAGACTAACCTACTTTTTCTACAAAATACATGGCTTTTCTGGGGGCAAGCCCCAGACCCCCTGGGTTGGCTTCGCCGAGTTATGGGCCTAGGCTAACCTACTTTTTCTACAAAAAGAAAATACATCGGCTTATAGTCACGAAAGACCCTGCCCAAACCCGTTGTGTCGACTTCACTGATATTTGGGCAGAAGGTTTCTGCAGAGTAGAAATAGAACCTCAGGGTCACACTAGTTGAAGTCGATGAACGATAGATGCCGACTATTTGCATAACGCTGATAGAGCATTCCCTGTAATTTGAGTCTCTTTCAAAACGTCTCTTTTTGGTTCTTTTCCAAGAGTAAAATAATTCAGCCCTTTAGTCACGTGATATGTTTTCTCGAAAAAGAAGCACTAGAATATGTGACAAATGTTTTGGTGACCTACCCCTCGGTGAAGCCAACCCTGGGGTCCGGGGCGTACCCCCAAAATATAGCAATATAGCTCGGCTTTCTAGTCTCGTAGCCATATTGGCTATTCATAGAACCCACAGTGGGTCCCCTTTGGTTATTTAGGGAAAGAACAACATTAACTATTAGCAGAAGCCTCGCAGAGCATCCACTTTTGGCTCTTTTCGGGCAAAGAACAGTGCAGGCTATACGTAGAAGCCTCGCAGAGCGTCCCCTTTTGGCTCTTTTCGGGAAAAGAACAGTACAGGCGATACATAGAAGCCTCGCAGAGCGTCCCCTTTTGGTTCTTTTCGGGAAAAGAACACTACCGGTTATTTGTAGAAGTTTCGTAGAAGCCCCGCAGAGCTGCCCCTTTTGGTTCCTGTTTATCTGTGTGTGAGATGAGGAACGTGGTTCGGCGATTGGCCGAATAATAGGTGTCTACTTGCGAGATGAAACAAGACATATAGCTCTCCTCGAACAAACTTAATTTGTCTTATCTGATTCACTGACCCGGGGTAGTGGAGACAAGGCCCCAGATCTGCAGCCTGCATAATCGACTGGTTGTCGGGCCAACACCAAGAATCTAGAAACCTGAAAGATTCTTCCTCGTCCTTATAACACTGTGACGGACAACATAGATAGGGCTGTGGCCGGAGCCAGCGGGATGGTCAGGGACGGTGGCTGGTGGCCCGTATCGCCCGAGACGATGATCCATGCAGATGATGTTGCGCCGCACATGTGTGAGGTGGCGGCGGGTGATCAGAGATGAACCCAGGGTTTCAAAGGCGGGTAGGTACGTGGGGTGAGTGAACCTTAGGGCTGAGACAAATGTGCATAGAGCGGCTTGCGCTATAGCGGAATGTGGGTGTGGTAAGCTGTTGACCCAGGGCGCTGGGTGGCACAAACTCGCTGCATCTGCACGCTGCTGGCTCTGTGGCGGTGGAAGTCCCAAGGCAGGTTTTGGTTTGCCTACCTACTTACCACACACACGACCTTTTTTCTAAATAATTAGCCGGTTCGCGACGTACAATTGGCTGCTTGCGAGAGAGATATGGCTGTCACGGAACTGGCGGTTTTGCGGCTAAAGCCGGGGGTTTCTGTTGCCGACGACGCCGAGCTGCGGACCCAGCTACGGTTTGCGAAGGACACCATGGAGGCGTATTCCCGCCATCCCTTCTACTTTCTTCAGGACGAGGACGACTCTGAGGTCCTCTACATCGTCGGCGGCTGGGAGTCGGCGGAATTCCACAAGGACAGCTTCGTGCCGTCGCCCGAGAACGCTGAGCAGATCCGACGTCTGCAAGATAAGCTCAACCGGGTCGAGACCATGTACCATGTCGAGATAGCGCCACCGGCAATATCAGACGCGTCCCCCATCGTCTCCATCGGACGCTACTACATCTACAAGGACAAGCTGGCCGAGTTTCGCCAGGCAATAGACAACAGCATACAACGCATCAAACAAGTCGCATACCCTTACAAGGTCTCCGGGGGCTACTCCATCGATAACCCCAGTTGCACAAAGTATAACGAATTCGTCCTCTTCTCCGGCTGGAATGACCTCAAGAACCAACATGGCCACCTTCCCGGCTTCGACCGCGAGGACAGGTACAAAACCCTCTTGTCAAACTTCACAATCAACAATGCGACCCCAATTCGTTTATAACCTCGTATATATCCCCTTCCAGAACATGTTAACTATCCAATTCTTCAGTTCTGGGTCTCTAGGAGCAGAGCCTTTGGGAGACTTCCCCAGCATTTGCTCCTACCTTTGGTCGAACACTGGGGGCATGCCCCCAGACCCCCAGGGTCGGCTTCGCCGAATTTTGGGTATGGACCTGTCTTCCATAAAGCAGTTCTCATTCTCTGATACTATCCTTGGTCGGACTCGATGTTTCATCACACCACCAAATCCCCAGGATCGGCCTCGCAGAGTTTTGTGTATGGGCTAGTCCTCCATAAAGTAGTCCTCGTTCTCTGAGTCTATCATTGATCGAACTCAATGTTTTATTGGGGGCACGCCCCCAAACCCCCAGGGTCGGCTTCGCCGAGTTTTGGGTGCTGGAAGGCTTCCACAGTCAGAATTTGTGTTTTTTGTTTCTTTGTATGGAAAGAAGAATGGCGAATATATATAGGCAAATTGAGTCCTTGAAACCAAGTCTGGGTGGGCTTCGTCGAGTTCGAGGTATGTTTCGTTTCCGTGTAAAGAAGAAATATTGTTATCTTAGTTGTTTTCCGAACCCGTCGCATCAGTAGTAGTTGACGCTTCTACAGAAAGACACCCAATGTTCCAGCGGCAGTTAGCAGTGCAGTTCCTCAACTTCAGAGCCGAGGTTTAAAGAGGTCTGTATAAGGTGAAATTAGTAGGGACAGGCTTAAACTTACAAAGGTACATGGTCGATATGGGAGGTGTTGTGTTTATGCGTGGTGATTGTGTGAGTAGATGTTGGTGATGCGTTCAGGCTAGCCGGAGTTAGTCGACTCACCAAGGTTTCAGAGGGAAATAATTGGTTTGATTTTATTACATAGAGGGTCAAACAACATAGGGATAGTGGGCAGACCGTAGTATTTATATTCAGTGGAAATGAATGATGCGGCTGGGGGTTTGTCTATTTTTGGTTAGACGCTGTCAATTGTCACCCAATTATTTTAGAACCCCACTTGGGTGGTCATCTGCCTAATTAAGGACGTGTCGATCATATAAGAACCTTCGCATATATTAGTTAGAACTATTTCTTTATAGTTCTCAGAGCTTGCGCTACAACTAACCTGTAGTTTGTATTGATAATTGCAGTCTAGCGTGAAGTAGCTAGCCGAGGACACATTAAGCATACGTCCAGAATCATACTTGAACCGAGGCATTTACATCTAAAACTATGCGGTAATCCACCTCAGGCCGAGTGTTTTTCTTTCCGAAGAGAAACACAAACTTTGTCCTGTACATTTCTACTAGCAATACCAGGTAAAGCCGACCATGAGGTTTAGTGGAGTCAAGGAAAGTCCTGGGGGCACGCCCCCAGACCCCCTGGGTCGGCTTCGCCGAGTTCTGGGTAAAAACCAGCATTCTGTGAAGCAGAACGACGCTTTTTGCTTCTTTTTTTGGAAAAAGATTTTATAAAACAAGCAATACCAGGTAAAAAAACTGGCCATAAGGTTTCGTGATGTGACCCAAGGAGCCCCAAGGAAAGTCCTTTTATCGGTATCCTTCTTTCGCTAGAAAAACATAGGCGAAACCGATGCAGGGGTTTTGGGGCTCATTCCGAAAAAAGAGTGTCTCTACCATTAAGAATGGGAAGCAAAAACAGTGGTAGGGGACTCTCAATAGTCGAACCTCTTCTAATTAAGCCGGAAACGTTTTGGATGCTTGCCCCGAAGAACTATAGCCTAGCCCGATGCCTTAAAGAATTCCAAAAAAGAGGGCTTAAAATAATATACGAAAAACAAGCTATATGTTAACTGTTTTATTTTGAGTCTTAATTTAAATCAAGTAGGGAGATAAACGTTAACGGTCGATCACGCTTATTATCGGCCATGACAAAGTTAGCTACTGTAATTATGTAGAACTCCGGCCCATGACCATGGTGACTCAATTCTTTTAATTTTTACGAGCATATTATTTACAATAGATTAGAAAATGACGTATTAGGCTCTAATTCGTTCTAAGAAGAATCATAGAGACGACATAGTAACCCAACTGCTACTGAGGCAACCAAGGGAGTTCCATAAAACGTCATTCGCCTTTAAGCAATAAGTACCTGAACCCACATTTCTACAGCACTTATATTTATATGGCCAAAGCCTTTTGTCGACTTACATCATTGTAGTCCTACGCGAAGGAGTACAACGCTCTTTACACCCGTTCCCTAGGAAAATGAGAATATATCAAGCTTTTCAAAACTACTATTACAGTAATGTGTTTCATTTAATGGTAGATTTGTGCACATCCTCTAGTCCTGTGAAGCTAGTAACATTACTCAAAATTGCCTCTATACTGGGCACTGACACACTCACGTAATCATTAGCTTAACATTCAATTAATTCTAGGATCCGCCCATCTCAGTTCTAGGCCGAGAATAAACTCAAGTTATTAGACCTTGAGAATCGGTTGCCAACCCCAGTCATATTGGGCTTTGACCCAAACCTCCGCGAAGCGGACCCAGGGGGTCTGGGGGCATGCCCCCAGAAATTGTGACTCCAGCAGTAGCCCCTGGAGCATGCATCAGGTCGGTTATGATCGGTTACCGACGGGGAAGATATGTGGGTTAGGGTTGGAATATTGAGCTTACATAAGCAGGTCATATAATGTCATATACGGGATGGAGTTGTGAGTCAACATCATCGAGGATTGCGAGAAGATGGAGCTTTCATTTGTGACATTGGATGTGTTTACGGACAAGAGGTTCTCAGGGAACCAGCTTGCGGTTGTTCAGGTGCCAAAGGAGAGACGGGATGATATGACACAGGAGCGGAAGCAGGCAGTTGCGCAGGAGTTCAATTTGTCGGAGACTGTGATCATGCATGAAACTGAAGATGGGGACAAATCGTGGGATATTGGTATTTTTATGGTTGACACAGAGCTGCCGTTTGCTGGACATCCGACTGTCGGTTCTGCCTGGTACCTGTCCAAGGAATTGAAAAAGGTTGATGCCGGCACGTTGAACACCAAAGCTGGACAGATTCCGTTCAAGGTTGATGGATCATCTGTACTAGCTAACATTCCATTCGCCTACCACCAGCACACGCAGGGAGTGAGCCCTGAGTTCATTAAGAACGCTGGGCTCAACGTCAATGTGAATAAAGAGTGTCCCATTGTGTCAATTGTCAACGGATTGGCTTTTGCCCTCATTGAGCTGGACTCCCTCGAAGCTCTCTCTCAGGTGAATGCCACCGGCCACGAGGTTCCAGTAGAATTGATGGACTCCGAATGGCGGTCACGTGCCGGCTTCTATTTCTTTGTCAGAACAGGCAAGGCCGACAACGGTGCAATCACAGTCCGCAGCCGCATGTGCTTGGGGAACCTTGAAGACCCATGCACAGGCAGCGCCGCTAGCGCCTTGAGCGGATATTTGACTCTACACAGCCAATTGCCCTCTCAGAAATACCAAATCACCCAGGGTGTTGAAATGAAGCGGCCAGGAACAATCGAAACTGAGGTCACAACACAGGACTCGCAAATCCAAAAGATCCAGTTGGGCGGGAAATGCGTTCCTGTTATGTCCGGTAAAATAACTGTTGACTAATAAAACAAGCCCCCAGATAGCTGTCATATGTTGTTCTTTTCCAGAAAAGAACCAAAAGCGTTAGCTCTGCGGGGCTTCAACTTATAACTGACCATTCCCCCTGGGCAGCCCTGCAAATACTAACCTAGAAGTGCTTTTTCTGGGGGCACGCCCCCAGGGCTCGCTTCGCTCGAGGTTATGGGTAGTGTTTTCTTCTTTCTATTCGTTGAAGCCTCGCAGAGCCACGGGGGTGCAGGGGGCTAGCCCCCTGCAAATCCTAGCCCAGAATGTTACACGTCTTCTTTTCCAAACTAAAGCCAAACAGTTAGTACTGCTCCGCAAAAGTTGAACTGCCACGTGACTGGTTTAAATGGAGAATGTTTCTTTCATCTTTTCTAAAAGGAGTCTGTAGAAGTTGTTGTATAGCCAAAAAAGATCAGCCCCTGTGAGACACCAACGAATAGATCGACCCTTACCTAAGCCGGGAGAACGGTTTGCATCTTCTCTAGGAAGACATGATAGAAGACCTTTATTAGAATATGCTCGAAGCGGGTTTGGACTATAGCGGTATGCTCATCAAGTAAAGTGGATTGTTCTGTACGCGGTAGTTTTCAAACACCAACCAGTACGGCCCATTTTACATTTAATCAGTTTATTATAGAGCCGCCAGGCGCACCCACTTAGAGCTAAACCCGGAATAAGTCGCGAAGACCATGCCTAACTCTTGATCCAATACATAAAATTATTTTCTTATTGTTCTTTCCAATTCATGTGCTTTTGCACTTGTTTGTCTCTTTGCTTCCACCCATCATCTCCGCTTTAGTGACACAGTCAGTCCCAGATTCAGAAGTACGGCCTCTTTACCCAGATCTCCGCGAAGCGGACCCAGAAGGTCGAAAGAGCCATTACCTCAGTATGTTGATTATACAGATATCCAAATGCTTAGTATTACTACTGTCCCTTTACCCAAATCTCCGCGAAGCGGACCCTGGTGGTCTGGAGGCGAGCCCCCAGAAATGGGACCCCATTGAATCGTTCGGCCGTAAGTTTTTCCGGCCCAGTTTTTTTCTTTTCTTAAAGCCCTTTGGGACCGGAAGAATGGGCGCCGGAGATGTGGGGTAAAATTTCCGAAAGTGGAGGGGCATGTGGGTTGGGTTCCCAAAGAGGAAATATTAAGCGCAACATGGGGTAGAGTTGAAAAGGTTATATAAGGAGGGGTTTTCCGGGGTATTTTTGAGCCAGCGATAGAAAAAATGACTACTGATCAGGTGGATTTGGTGTTGCGATCCTTTCGCTGTTTGATTGCGGACTTGGTTCAGCATTTCAACGGTGGTCATCCTGGCGGTGCGATTGGCATGGCCGCGATGGGCTTGAGTTTGTACAAGCATGGGATGAAGTATTCTCCGACGAATCCAGATTACTTCAATCGAGACCGATTTGTTCTGTCGAATGGTCATACGTGCTTGTTCCAATATACTTTTAATCACTTGGTTGGGTACAAGCACATGACCATGGATCAGCTCAAGACGTATCACTCCAAGGAATGGGATTCCTACTGTCCCGGTCATCCTGAAATTGAGCATCCAGGCATTGAGGTTACTACAGGTCCGTTGGGCCAGGGTATTGCAAATGCGGTTGGTATGGCGATTGCGTCGAAAAATCTGGCTGCTACATACAACAAGCCAGAGTTCCCCGTGGTGAACAATACCATTTGGTGCATGATTGGCGACGCCTGTTTGCAGGAGGGTGTTGGTTTGGAAGCAATCTCTCTTGCTGGTCACTTTAAACTAAACAACCTGGTGGTCATGTATGATAACAACCAGATCTCCTGTGACGGCAGCATCGATCTGACCAACACGGAGAACGTCAACGAGAAAATGAAGGCTTCCGGTTGGAATGTCATTGACGTTGAGGATGCCTGTTACAACGTTGACGGTATTTTGCAAGCAATGGAGAAAGCCAAACAGTCTACCGACAAGCCAACCTTCATCAACTGCAGAACCGTCATTGGCGTTGGATCCAATGTTGAGGGCGATGCTAAGGCCCACGGTGCAGCATTTGGTGAGGACAATGTCAAGGCATACAAAATCGCCCTTGGAATGGACCCAGAGAAATACTTCCACGTTCCAGACGAGGTTTACGACTACTTCTCCGACATTGTTCCTCGCGGACAACAACTGGAGAAGGAGTGGAATGATTTGGTGGAGAATTATGTGGCAAAGTATCCTCAGCTTGGAGCTGATTTCTTGAGAAGAGTAGAGGGTAAACTCCCTGAAAACTGGAAACAATATATCCCAGAAAGCTTCCCAGACTCGCCAACCCCGTCCAGAAAGTCAGCAGGTTTGGTTTGCAACCCATTAGCCAAGAACATCAATAACTTCATGGTGGGAACAGCAGACCTTTCTCCTTCAGTAAACATGATTTGGGATGGAAAAGTCGACTTCCAACACCCAGATCTCAAGACCACATGTGGAATCAACGGCGATTACACTGGTCGCTACGTCCATTGGGGCATTCGAGAACATGCCATGGCTGCAATCTCCAACGGCATTGCTGCATACAACAAAGGCACCTTTATCCCTGTCACCTCCTCTTTCTTCATGTTTTATCTTTATGCGGCCCCAGCAGTCAGAATGGGTGCACTTCAACATCTCAAAACCATTCACGTCGCCACTCACGACTCCATCGGTACAGGGGAAGATGGCCCAACACATCAGCCAATTGAACTGGCTGCCCTCTACCGCGCCATGCCCAACCTTCTATACATCCGCCCCTGCGACAGCCAGGAAACTGCCGGGGCTTGGGAAGTCGCCCTTGAACAGGACGCCACCCCATCCATCATATCCCTCTCCCGTCAGGCATTGAAACAATACCCTCAAAACAGCTCCCGTGAAAACGTGAGAAAGGGAGCCTACATCTTCAAGGACACACCCTTCCCAGACATCACACTGATCGGTGTCGGTTCGGAAATGTCCTTCGCAGTCGAAACTGCAGAACTCCTAGAGTCTCAGTACGGTATCAAGGCTCGAATCGTCTCCTTCCCCTGCCAACGACTCTTTGAACAACAATCTCTCGAGTATAAGCGTTCCGTCCTCGACAGACGCACCCAGCCAATCGTCGTCATCGAGGCCTACGCTGCCACCGGCTGGGAACGATATGCAACCGCAGGTATCTCCATGTCCACCTTCGGCAAGTCCCTGCCAGGCGCAGAAGCTTACACTTACTTTGGATACAACAGCCAAAAAATCTCTCTCAAAATCAAATCCTATCTCGACAACCTCAAAAATGATGATAGCCTTAGATGGGAATTCACCGACCTGAACATGTAACATATTTAATGACCTAATAAATATTCAAAGCTAAACCGTAAAACCCACACCAGGGTTAGGATGGCAGGGGGCCAGCCCCCTGCACCCCCGTGGCTCTGCGAGGCTTCATCGAATAGAAAGAACAAAACACTAACCATAGCTTCGAGCGAAGCGAGCCCTGGGGGTCTGAGGGCGTGCCCCCAGAAAAGACACATCTGGGTTAGGTTTGCAGGGGGCCAGCCCCCTGCACCCCCGTGGCTCTGCGAGGCTTCATCGAATAGAGAGAATAGAACACTACCCATAGCCTCGAGCGAAGCGTGCCCCCAGAAAGAACCACGCCTAGGTTAGGATTACAGGGAGCAGCACCTCACAGAGAGCTAAATGTTCTCGGATGAATGAATTAAAATACAGGATAAATAACTTAGGTTGAGGCAGTTGTAGCGTTTCCATCGTCGTCGAGGGAGATTGGGTTGTTTTCGGTGCCAGTGTCTCGAGTCTCGTTTTCGTCGTTATTTGTGTCGACGTCCATTTTATTTTCATTGTCCTCTTGTGAGTCAGGTTTAGTTTCGGTCTGAGCTCCCTCTTCTCCAGCAAGTCCTGGCTTCTCACCGTCGGGAGAGAAGAACTTGCGGATGCCCTGCTTATCGCTTGGTTGCTGACGATGCTCCAAAACCTTACGAAACGGAACCTTTTTAGGAACCAGGTCCGAGAGGAATTCGAGTTGATCATTGTTAGCTACCGCATTGGCAAAGTCCGCATATTGCAGCTTCTTCCGTCGCTCTCCCTGGGCAGACAGAAGTGCCTGTTCGGTGAAATATTGTGCAAACAGCTCCTACACCATAGTTAATACACAACCATCCCTCCACCATCCCTTTCCACACTCACAGTAGCCGCAGCTATCGAGTAAACCGCACTCGACGACACTCCAGCAATGTCGTCGTCCTGCTTTATTATCCGCTTAACACGTGCAATAGGCACCTTTGGAGCCTTGGTCTCTGAACTCATCCCTGTCTAATATTCCGACAACGCCTGCTATATCCTAAAAACCCGTGGCTTGTCCTCTCTAATCAACGCGTTTTATATATAGTCCCGACTCCCGACCTTCACGAAATTCCCCTTTCCTTCCCACTACCCCGTTGCCATGGCAACCCGTGCATACATGCACAAGCTATCGACTAATATTAGACTATTATTAGACTTTCCAATAATTCAGCTTATACTAACTCTAGATCGAAACCTGTTTTACCTGGGGGCACGCCCCCAGACCCCCTGGGCTCGCTTCGCTCGTGGTTATGGGTAGCATTCTACTCTTTCTACTCTTTCTATTCGTTGAAGCCTCGCCGAGCCAGGGGGGTGCAGGCCCCCTGCAATATCCTAACCCAGAACTGGTTTTTCTGGGGACAAACCCCCAGACCCCCTGGGCTCGCTTCGCTCGAGGTTATGGGTAGTGCTCTATTGCTTCTATTCGATGAAGCCTCGCAGAGCCACGGGGGTGCAGGGGGCTGGCCCCCTGTAATCCTATCCCAGGTGAGGTTTTTTCTGGGGACATGGTCGCTTCGCTCTACGCTACAGGTAAGGCTTTATTCATTGAGTCCACACAGAGCTACGAGGTGAAGGTCTCTGTAACTCCTGTCCTACGACTGGTTTTAAGTTTTAGTGGCTGGACTTGTCATTTGACATTTAATTAGATTAATTATTATAGTCACCTGGCCTTTGAAACGTTGGTAGTCAATCCCATGGTCAAGTATATTTCATACCATATAGCAAATATGTGTTTAGGTATAAAATACGATTCAATATCCACCAAACCGAACCTTTAGACTCTGAATTTGCCTCAAAACACACAAAACTTCTGGTCCACTTTTTCCCATTGCATCGAATATTTTCTTGGGGGGCAGACCCCCATTGTTCCGCTTCGCGAAAGGTTTGGGTCCTTGGATCCATTTGTTTGTTTTGCATCAATTTTACTGTTTAGTATTTATGACCGATTGATAACATTTCTGTGAGCCCAATGTTTTCTTGAAAAAAGATTGGTTACTTCTCCACTGAGAGTGGACCCAACCCCCAGCACACGAATGTTAATCTTTCGATAAAAGTTGATCCAAAAGAAAGGGCCCCAAACCTTCTGCGAAGTCGACACAAAAGCCCCTGGGTGCAATATTCGCTCAATAGACCATCATAGGCTCTAAGCATTAAAAGTTGAGCATGACGGAAAGAAAGGGACCGAAACATTCCGCAAGCGGAACGGCTTGCCCCTAAAACAATACTCCCTCAACAGACCTTCATAGATGCTAGACAGGAAGAACTGATCATGATGCAAGAGAAACTGTCCCCAACCTCTGAGAAGCCTAATCACAGGGTTTTGGGGCAATATCCCCTCAATAGACCACCATAGACGCTAAAAATAAAGGTTGATAATGAAGCAAAAGAAAAGGACCCCGACCATCGGAGAAAGGGAACCACAGGGCTTTGGGAAAGCCCCAAAACGAATGTCCATCAATAGACCGTCATATCAGCTCAACAGTAAAAGTTGATCATTCCAAACCTTCCGCAAAGCGGAACCACTAGGGTTTGGGGGCTTGCCCCTAAAAAGATATTCGCTCAACAGTGTATCACAGTTCCTAAGCAGTAAAAGTTGGCGCAAAAGAAACCCGATCCAAACCTTCCGCGAAGCGGAACCACGGGGGTTTGGGGGCTTGCCCCCAAAATGTATTCCCTCAACACACCACGCCGAAAAGTAAGAGATGATGAAAAGGAAGAGTCCCAAACCTTCCGCGAAGCGGAACCACGGGGGTTTGGGGCTTGCAACCAAAAAGATATTCCCCCAACAGAGCATCATAGCCCCTAAGCAGTAAAAGTCGATGCAAAAGAAACCCGACCCAAACCTTCCGGGAAGCGGAACCAGGGGGGTTTGGGGGCATGCCCCCAAAAAAAAAAATTCAACGCAATGGAAACAGAATCATTAAAATAGAGTCGAGTGGTTGTTGTTGTTGCTGTTGTTTGTCGTGAATGGAATATAATTATAGCTATCATTAATAATGGTGTTTGTTACTTTGTTGTGTTGAGCAAGAAAATAATAAAATACAGTTCAGAAGAGGCCGAGGTTGTGGAGGAATTCTGGGACGTCTTTGGACCGGTTCTCTTCTTTGTTGATGTCGAAGAGCTCGGCCATTTTGGAGTTGTCCCAGTAGGCGTCTTGTTGCTGGCCCTGGACTGGATGAGGACGTTGTTGTTGTTCCTCTGGCATTGGTTGTTGTGGTAGATTGGTGGAGGGGGCGGATGGGGGTTGTAGTTGAGGGAACTGAGTTGTCGTGGAAGTGGAGGGATCTATAGGGACTGGCGGACGTTTGGGGTGTTGTGCGAGTTGAGCTGGGGGGTATCTAATGGGGAATGTAGGGTCGTTGAAATACTGACGGTTTATGCGTGAGGGTTTCACCCAGCCTCGTTCGAGGAACACATGAGAAATGGGCTTGTTGTTGATGGTGAGTTGGTCCACAATGTTGTACTTCATTGCCAGGGAAAGGCACGTAGTGGCGTGGTATTCAAAGAAGGGCGACTTCCTGCCCAGCAGGAGCGTGTCGGTGATGTGCACTAGGAGGCGAGTGGACAGTTCAGGGAGCTTTTCTGGAGGAAAGAGGAAACGCGAGTCTTGGTGGACGGCTTCGTATCCTTTTGTGTCGTTGAATAGATAGAGGAGACAATTCACTGTGCTGAAGAAGAGAAGGAGGTACGCCTTTTGCGGGGAGAGGGTTTCTATAGAGTTGGCCATGTGTGCAATGTCGCAATGATCGGGTAGATTGCGGCTCCAGAGCTGAAGGCTGGACGACAGCTCGTTGTAGGTCATGCTTCGTTGGGCATTAGTTCGAACCTGGAACGTTGGTCGATTGATGTGATGAATGAGCTTGTTGAGAATCCCAACCAGTGGGAAGAGAGCGTTGTAGATGGATAAGCTTCTCGCGGGCTCTGCGTTCCATTGAACCTGGTTGAACAATGGCTTCCATAGCTCCCATTCTTCAACACCATCAAATGGCAATGGGTCGGCATAAAAGTCCTCGCTAGAGACATGAGGAACCTTGCCCACCTGCGCAGAAATAAGCGTGTCAATGATACAGCATGCATACCACGTGCGTTTGTGGAAGATGCTGTTATCAAACCGATTAAGTTCCTGTTGATAACCTAACCTGACCGCCACGCCTAATATCAACCACGCCACGTCCCAATTATCCTCGTTTGCATAGATGAGCGATGAGAGCAACAGCGCCTGGATCCGCTCTAACCGCGCCGTGGCCTCAACCACACATTTGGATAAAAACGCAGTCACGTGATCATTAAAAGCATCCCATTGTTCAAACCTCAGCGACTCGTCCACCATGCATAGTCTGAAGATTGTATATAGAAGCATTTGCTGGTCAGAGTCCAGACTAGCATCCTTGCTGTGGATCCAGATGCCCAGCTTTGCCTTGTTCACTATGGGGAACCAACAATGTACAAAGCACTGATACGTTTCCAAAAACACACCACGATCAGCAGGTGGCACGTCGCTGATAAGACTCTTAGCAGTAGTAGAACCACTAGTACAAGTTGTGGGCGTGCCTGGGGCGGTGCTTGGAGCTGGAGACGACAGCGCAGCTGCCGGTTTTCTCGACTCACCCTTTCCCAGAGAGATGGTTTCATTCTCAAGAGACTTTGACACAGTGGAGCCCTTCCAGAGGTTTTTAAGCTCATCTGAAGTCAATGGCTGGAGCTGCATGTTGTTCGCAACTCCCTGTAAATAGCTTTCTCCGTAACTATGAATATACCCACCAAGAAGCCGCTCCAACCTGGAAGCATACACCTCTAACTTTTGAATATACCCAGGAGGAAACCCTCGCTTCTTAGGCTCCGTATAGATACATTGCTGGCCCATGCTCGTGCAGCTCGAACAAGCAGGCAGAGAACCATCACACTTGACCTTCCGATTTCGACATTGCTGGCAAGCAGAGTGTTTGGTCCTCGGCTTCTTCCCCAGCACATCTTCCGTCTCTTTATCCACCGTAGGCCGGTGGCTGGTATCTTTGGGCATGTTGATGCAGATGGGCGAGCAGTGACCAATATATCCACTCTCAAAATCCGCTTCAACTAGCTAGTCTTAGTACCGGGGGAGACCTTCACCGGGCTGTCAAGTAAAACGGGGCGCGGCGTAGGGTTAAATCAAAAAAAAAAAAAAAAAAAAAATCCCCTCAAAGCGTCGGAAGAATTTATGCCGATCGCCGAGGCCAAACCTACACCTCGCACGCAATCTCTTCTTCAACGCCTGCCACAGAAAAACTCTAATAACAAGACTACTTGAACCCAATCTTAACCTTATACAAATAAATAACGTGTTGTTCTCGCTATCGACTACAGATCCTCTATCACCCACCAACGACTCTGAAGGCTGATCTGCTATCGGGATCCCGTCCCAGCCGGGGTGCGATTTTTCCCCGAGACCGGTCATGCAAGAACTCTGCATCAGCCGGGGATTGGTCTAGACCTTTCTCTTTCTTTTTTTTTTTACGCAGGCTTCCGGAGACCATTATGGTCGCCCCAAATATGTGTATACGTATAATTGTCTACAATTACTTCTGGGCTAGGTTTTGCAGGGGGCCAGCCCCCTGCACCCCCGTGGCTCTGCGAGGCTTCAGCGAATAGAAAGTACAGAACTCATACCCTCGGCGAAGCCGACCCTGGGGGCCTGGGGGCACGCCCCCCAGAAACCACACCTGGGTTAGGGTTCGCAGAGGGCCAGCCCCCTGCACCCCCGTGGCTCTGCGAGGCTCAACGAATAGAAAAAACCGAGCATTACCCATATTCCCGAGCGAAGCGAGCCCTAGGGGTCTGGGGGCGTGCCCCCAGAAAACACTATACCTGGTTAGGTTTGCAGGGGCCAGCCCCCTGCGCCCCGTGGCTCTGCGAGGCTACAATGAATAGAAAGAATAGACCACTACCCGTTTTCCCGAGAAAGCGAGCCATGGTGTTACTTGAAAATGCAAGATTCATCGTTGTTTCCACTCTCCAGGTCCGATGCAGCTTAAAATAAGCCTTGGCTTAACTTGCATGCATAGACCGTATGCAGGTGAATGGAAATGTGTGAGGCGTATATGCGGTGAATGCATCGTATCTGGTGACCGGGGGATAAAATAATCCGATGATCGGACTTTTTCTATTGCATCTTCTAGAACAAAGCTTATTTTTGCCTAGATATATTCTTTCTTCTATGCAGAAGAGGAACAAAACCGTTAATTGGATGCAAGGAGTACATCTTCTCCATACGCACAACGGTAATCCGAAGATCAGGCGCACAGTTCCGTGCGACATGCAGATCGTACAAGCGGAGAACTCAGCAGTTACACGTCTGGATCGTTTGTTCCATGTAGACGATGATATATAGTTAGGCTTGCTGGGAACACGCTTCCTAACACCCTTGGTCTTCTTCGCAGATTATGGGAACCTAATTAGTTTGTAAAAAGGCTTTGGGACGTGTAGTGTAATATATGATCAACTATCAAAATGGCATTTGGTATTTTTCCTATAGTTTCTTATTAGCCGCATCAGCTGGAATGTCCTAGGCCTTGAGTACGTCGAGGCGTACGTACGTGGCTTAGCCAGGTCTGATGCTTTAGAGATCGATATGTCATAAGTTTCTAGCTAAAGATACTATATCTGTCCGTCGTATCTCAAGTCCGTGCAAGTAACGTTAAACAGGCCGGAGTTGCATGAGCCACTGTATTTCTCTTCTGGTATCTGCCACGGGATAGCTACCGGTAGCTCCTTTTGTTCATTATCGATCTATATGTAGATGGTCGAAAATCCGTCACGTGACCAAAACGGCTGTTATCGGATGAAGGATAAGCCGTTATTTAAGCCTCGACCTGACGTCACTGGGCTACATAGTTAAAGGGGGTGAATTTAAATAGTCTAAGCCTCGTGGCTATGGATCACAGCTATGTATAGCTTTATCTCTGATGATTTTTTTTTTTTTTTTTTTTTTTTGTCAGAAGATGTAAAGGCGTTTCCTCTCCCTTGCAGAGGACGTTTGGTCACCCAATGCTCGGCGAAGCCGACCCAGGCGGTCTGGAGGCGTGCTCCCAGAAACAAATCGCAATCAGGAGGAGGTCTGAGGGGTTTCCCTAAAAAATGTTCTTCATCAATAGCTACTAGCCCGGTAGTGTTAAAGTTAATCAGATCAAACTATCACCAGAAGGCATCTTCTTAACCTAGGGTAACTCAATATATTCACTCCTCCCTGGTTCGAAAGGGCCAATCCATCATCCGGGATGTAACCAGCCCTTTGCCAGTATGTGGACTTGGCAATTCAGCGACATGAGACGTACATGCAAGCTGTGATTAAAGGGCATCATGATCAGGCCCGTTAATTCCATTAATTACACGTACCTTTCACAACCCTAGATCTACCCAACCCAAGCACCCTTTCCTGGGGGTATGACCAGACCCCCCTGGGCTTGCTTAGCTCGAGGCTACGGGTAGTGTCCAGTTTCTTCTGTTCGTTGAAGCCTCGTAGGTTTACGCCCAGTCAAAACCACCCGCAGTCTAAAGCAATCACACAAGAAACCAATTGCAAGTGCACTACTTTTACAATCCCTATTTATCATGGCTTAAACTGCATGTACTCATACTACTAGACCTGACCCTGCAAAAAACTAACCAATAACAGCTTCTGGGGGGCATGCCCCCAAACCTCCGGGTCTCGCTTCGCTCGAGGATATGGGTTGGTTAGTCGTTTAAGCCTCACAGACACAGCGGCCCCTGAAATCCTGCCCAGATTTGTCTTTTTCTAGGATAATACCTCCACAGGCGAGTTGCTCGGTGCTATGGATAGGGGTCCATCTGTCGAAGCCTCGCAGAGCACCGGGGCGCAGGGAGCTGGCCTCCCTCAATTCTAACCCAACTGTGAATAGAACAATAGACAATAGACCACCACCCAAAGCCTCGAGCGAAGCGAGCCCCGGGGGTCTGGGGGCGTGCCCCCAGAAAACAGCGGGTTAGGGTTTTGCAGGGGGCCAGCCCCCTGCACCCCCGAGGCTCTGCGAGGCATCAACGAACACTACCCATAACCTCGCGAAGCGAGCCCTGGGGGTCTGGGGGCGTGCCCCCAGAAAACAACCTGGGTTAGGGTTCTCAGGGTTAGGGTTTTGCAGGGGGCCATCCCCCTGCACCCCCGAGTGCGAGGCATCAACGAACACTACCCATAACCTCGCGAAGCGAGCCCAGGGGTCTGGGGGCGTGCCCCCAGAAAACAGATATCGCGCGTAGTAGTAGTAGTAGTAGTAGTATGGGGTTTAGAGTATAATTTATTTGCTACATAGGGTATTCTTTTGGGGGATCAACCGATGACCTTTTCCTTGCACTCGATGCCGTACTTGGACTTGAGCTCGTCGATGAGGGGGAAGGCGAACTCCGGGGTGACTGGGGCCCAGATACCTGGCTTGTTGAGCGTACCGTTGAGCACCTGCTTGACGGCGACGGCGCAGGGGATGCCCACGAGCTCGGCCATGGCGGAGTAGCCCTTAGGATCACCGGTCTTGGCCAGGGTGGAGGTTCGGACCTCAGTGGAGCCGTCGGCCCACTCGATGCCGAACTTGTGCTGGAGCATGACGAGGTCCTTCTCGCCCTCCTCGTATTGCATCTTCTGCTCGAGGGTCGCGCAGAGGGTGTCGAGCGCGTTGTCGCGGGGCGTGATCTTGTCGTCGGAGAAGAGGCCGAGCCAGCGGAAGCCCGCGAGGATGCGCTCCTTGTCGGCCTCGTCCTTGAACTGGGTCTTCGCGGAGATCGCGTCGATGAGGTCCTGGGTCTGGGGGGAGGGGGCCCCGACCTGCGCGGCGAGCGCGTCCTTCCAAGGGATCGGCTCTCCGGCGAAGTGGTCCTTCTTCTCTTCGGAGAGGAAGCCGAGGTCCACGAGCACCTTGATGAACTCGGGGAAGCCCTGGTAGCGGAGGGTGCCTCGGATGAGGGTCTCGCACTCGGGGATGTTGTATCGTTCGCGGAACGGCGTGGAGTCGCGGTTGGGGTAGCACACGAAGGCGAACGCGGGGAAGATGTAGTATGGTTTGGCCGACTTCATGAGCTGCTCGCCCGACACCTCGACGACCTCGCCGTCCTGGTAGAACTTGGCCGTGTTTCTTAGAGCGAGCAAGACTCCTCTGGAGGACCACGAGAACTTGTAGCCCAACGGATTGTCCGAGTCCTCGGCAGCTGGCAATCCGCCGCAATACGACAGGAAGCTCTTGATCTTGCCGCCCTTCTTGTGCACCTCGTCAAAGGTCTTGACAGCATACAAATGGTCAATGCCCGGATCGAGGCCAATCTCGTTGAAAACGACGATCCCCGCGTCCTTCGCCTGTTGCTCCAATTCCTGCATCTGCGGGTTGATGTACGACGTGGTCACGACGTGTTTCTTGTTCTTGATGGCGCTCTTGATGACGGTAGCATGGTGGATGTATGGAATGAGCGAGATCACGAGGTCGCAGTCAGCCACAGCAGCGTCAATCGACGCCTCGTCGGTCGCATCAACCGCAATCGCCTTTGCCTTGTCGCCAGCAAGCTCCTTCGCCTTCTCAACAGTACGGCAGGCCACAGTCACCTCGTACTCCTTGTCCGCAGTCAGGTCGTCCAATGCAGGCTTGGCCACAAACCCTGAGCCCAGCAGCAGGACCTTCTTCACAGTCTTTTGTTTCTTTGGTGTTGACATTCTCTCTAAGTGTGTGTGTTCAACAACGGGCCAACCACAACACCAAATGACTCAAGTACTCCTCGAACCCCGCCTCGCTGAAATTTCCGTGCTCACATATACGACGCCGTGGTAACTACCAGCACACATAAACAAAACTGAACCCTAACCCTCCCCCCTCTCAGCGTTGCCCCGACAACGGGAAAACCCCGATTTCATTCCCCAGACCCCCCGGGATAGGTTTTCTGGGGGCACGCCCCCAGACCCCCAGGGCTCGCTTCGCGAGGGGCTATGGGCAGTGTTCCCTTTTTACTATCCGTTGAAGCCTCGCAGAGACAAATCTAACCCGAGTACTGTTTTCTGGGCTCGCTTCGCTCGAGGCTATGGGTAGTGTTCAGTTTTTACTATTCGTTGAAGCCTCGCAGAGCCACGGGGGTGCAGGGGGCTGGCCCCCTGCAAAACCCTAACCTAGGTGGGTTGGTGGGGTGGAAGGTAATTGGAAGGTATGGGGCTGAAGGGGATGATGACGTAAGCAAGGGTGGCGAAAAAAAGTATAAATAGGGGTCGATTCCCCGTGCTTTTTCTTTCTTTCTTCACTGAGTAGGAATAGGCGCGCGTCTAGCTTCTCAGTGGTATCTAGGGTTATTTATTGTACACACTCACTCGCCGCAGTTCACGGACATCCATTCAAGTGTACGTTGTATAGTAAATAGCCCCAGGTGTTATTAGATCTAGAGGCAAGCGCCGTTTCCTCAGCTCACAAGCCACAACTACCGCTACCTCTTCTCTTCCAGATGGCTCTCGGTAGTACCGGAATCTGCTATTACACGCACTCACTCCCCACCGTCCCCGGACACCAGAACAAGTGTACGTCGTATAATATCAGGTTCTTGGACCTACTGTAAACCATCCATTTACACAAGCAACAGGAGTGGTTTTCTGGGGGCACGCCCCCAGACCCCCTGGGCTCGCTTCGCGAGACTATGGGTAGTGTTCTATTCGTTGAAGCCTCGCAGAGCCACGGGGGTGCTGGGGGCTAGCCCCCTGCAAATCGTAACCCAGAACTGTTTTCTGGGGGCACGCCCCAGACCCCCTGGGCTCGCTTCGCTCGAGACTATGGGCAGTGTTCTGTGTTTACTATTCGTTGCAGCCTCGCGGAGCCACGGGGGGTGCAAGGGGGGCAGCCCCCTGCAAATCTATCTCAGCAGTAGTGTTTTCTGGGGGCAAGCCCCCAAACCCCCAGGGCTCGCTTCGCTCGATACTATGGGCAGTGTTCAGTTGTTTCTGTTAGATGAAGCCTCGCAGAGCCACGGGGGTGCAGGGGGCTGGCCCCCTGCAAACCCTAACCAATAGACTGAGTAGTTTCTGCGAGCGTAGTGGAGAGTTTGGGTAACTAATGTTGAATAGTTCTGAAGTTAATAAATTATATTAGTAGCGAATGCAAAGGAGATAAGTCTAACGAAGGTAGATGGTTAATTTCGAGGGTTTCGTGCTGCTAGGAGGCCGTAACTCCATAATTGGACGGGGTTACCTTGTTTGCCACCGGGGGTCATATCACCGATGACGGTTACAGCAAAGTTGTTGCTTTCGACATCTGTTATTGCTGTATCGTTGTGGACAGATCCCGGTCCCGTGTAGGCGTATGACCAGACTTCGGTGTAGACCTGGTCTTGGGCGCCTTCGATTCCTTGCCAGAGCCGGTCGAGGCCGGCCAGAAGGGATGATACTAGCTGAGAATTGTCGCACCATGATGGCTTTTCGGAAAGCTTCTGGTGAGTAGAAGGAACAGAGGATATGTCGCAGGAGGCTAATTGTTTGGCAAGTCCATTGGCCATAGCTGCCATTTGCCACCCCCACATTACTGAACCATGGTACTGATTTCGGTCCAACATGGCGTAGAGGGTTTGGTTACCTGTGAAAGCAGGGTTGGAGATGACCATTCCGATGGGGGTTGTGAGACCCAATGGAAAGGGAAGTAGAGCGTCTGCCACTGCTTTCATGTATTCTTCCGATTGGCTGTGACCATACAAAAGACCGAGGCCAATGTCAGAATGCAATACGCCAATAGGGGTGCCAGTTTGATCAAGAGAGAGGGCATAATAGGAGTGAGTGCTGTTGTGATTGTTTTGCCAACTTTCAGTTTTCGCTTTGGAGTCAAAGGGTTTAGAACCATTAAATGCACCTTGGGAATAGATTAGATTGGGGTCAAGATTGGCCCATTGAGCATATCCAAGGACGTTGTTCATTAATGTTTTTCCATCGCCAGCGACTTTGAAATATTCAATGGCTTTTTGCTCCCATACATTTGCATATTGGGTTGCAATGGCTTTGTAGCCTTGGTTCACAATGTTCTTGTCGGCCAACGCAGCAATGGCGCGAAGGGCCGCTGGAGCATAGACGACATTGACATCAAAAGGAGTAGTACCATAAGCATTACCATACGGTTGGTCCCTCCAATTTCCACTGGTATGGTCCTCAGTAAACTGGACAAGGTTTTGGGCTGCTGGGTTTTCAGCAAATGTCTTGGTTTCATTCAAAACCATTTGAATGTTCTTTTCTAAAAGCTCCTGGTAGGATATCTCTCCTTGTCCATCAGGCCTTGTACGTTTCCTTTGCAAAAACTCCTTGTCTCTGTCTGTTCCCTCATTCGTCTCCAAGAAGTAACTGGAAAGAGCGGGTAGCAACAGGTAGTTGTTATCTCTCAATCCGTAACCGTAATGTGGAGTATCGCCTAACTCGGGCCTATCATTCTCCATGTTGGTCCAAGAGGCGTAATCACTAAACGTTTCCTGGTTACAGATCTCGCCTTCTTGTACTTGTGTGTCGGGGTCGGTATTCACGCCGTTGAGATATATTCGGTCAAACACCGAACTGAACACAGTTTCAACCGGACCCTTTTGAAGAACAGGAAGGAGCATCTTGATTGTAAAGAGATCATCGCGACCGTAATAGCTCAAATATCGCCAGGCACCAACAAGGAACTTAGACTTGTATGTCAAATAACTCAATTCCTGGGCTGGCTGGTCGTTGTAGATGCTCTGAAGCACTTTCAGCTTGGTACCTGTGTTTCCATTCTCAGCAACAAACAGTTCATCAACGCTGTAGCTCTCGCCAGCAGGCTTTTCGTCCAGCTCCACCAAAAAGTCCAGTTTCCCACTACCAAAACTGCAATCCAATGGCTGTTGTTGATCTGGCTGTCCATTCACCGTGATACTAGCACCGTCTTGTCTGGACGTTTGCAAGGTGAGATTCATATTGTGCGTACTATTCAGCCATTGGCGATGAATCTTAAGCTTACCGTTCCCATTCTCCACCACAGTAAAGTTAAATTCAGGGTGTAAATTTCTCGTTTCCTCCCATTCCCGTACTGCTCTAGCACTTCCCAAGACAGTTACTCCTAACTTGGAACTTTGGCTCAGATCAAGCGTGCCACTAATTGCAGTGTAATTGTCACTGCTAGCTCTGTCCGAATCAACTGTCTGTATCTTATCATCCACAATTCTCATAGAAAAGTCGTTTGAAGCAGATTGCAAGTACATTAGCAACCCAGAATTACCTGCAGGAAACGCTACCAGGAACCTCTGAAGCGCCGCTGACTTAACAGGTACTAAAACTTGCGCAGCAGCTTCATCATCCTTCACGAAATAGTTCTTAAATCCCGCCCTATCGACATTAAACTGGAGGGAAGTCACAAACCCCAATAAACTGGCCAACCAAATCACTGCAAATCTCATCCTGTGACTCGCTCAAGCAATACAGGAGTGCAAATGAGGACGGCATGTTTAATTAATATACCCATTGGGGGGGGCTCATCGCCCACATGGTTCAATACGGCTGGCGGGACCACCGTCTGTTCCCAAGGCTACGGTTCAAATGACAGCTCAAGGGCCAATCTATACCGAATTCAACAGTGATCGGCAGGATCTGCGACAAATTAGAACCTTGCATTAAGCCCACATGGTTCGTCCGTTACAGGGGTTTCGCTTATCGTGCAGCACAAAGCGAATGCAACACAAACTCGCATTTAAACGAGGCAACACACATAAGTCTTCATGTGAAAACAAAGGAAACAAATTTACAACGCCTCATGAAGGTCTATAGCTAAGCTTGCCAGCCATGTCGATCCGATCGATTCCTAACGACCTGCAAAATGAATCACCAGCCCGACAATATTACATTAGACAATCACTTTGTCTATCCATTGCGGGGTCATTCAGGCATCCACTTTGCTTCTTACAGTCAAGTAACTCATACTCTCATCCGCAACAGCAGAACTTGGGGCTAATAACCGACACAGGAGCCGAGATATGTGTAAAACATCCGTTTTCTACGAAGCGAAACAATTTTCTTCTAGAACCAAGGAGGAACTGTCTTGGGTCTAGCCCTTCTTCGGCTTCGCCGAACCTTGGGTTAAGCCATGTTTATTTGGAGACGATGCCCCAGCACCCTCTTCGAAGAGGGTACGAACGCGGCTTTGTTTAAAGGAAAGAGCAGAAATGGTGTGTTTTCAGGGAAAAAAGAACCTAGGGCCTGCATACATGCTTAGAGCGCAGTGCATAATTGTGGGGTAGGGCTATAAAAAGGATCAACATAAAACAGCGTTTCGGTCTGTCTACTATCCTGAGCCCAAATTAAAAAAACTACAATGTCAAGCTGACAGCCAAGCTGGAACAGGTTTCATTATCTTACCTCGCCTCGCCGGGCGTTCTTATCTGCATGGAGATTCTTACATCTATTCTTAGATCTGAGTCAGTTCCTGAGCCGATCCGAGACAAATGATGCAGCTGCTTCGTAACGTGAAACGCGCAACTGCGCCTTATACGAATCCTTCTCCAATTCTTACACTACGTCAGACAGCTTTCTTCTTTTTCCAGAAAAAGAAGCAAAAAGCGTTGTTCTGCTTAGCAGAATGCTGGTTCCAAACCCAAACCTCGGCGGAGCCGACCTCGGGGGTTTGGGGGCGTGCCCCCAAAGAAAACGAGGAGAAGCGCGAAAAGCGTTATGCATTTGTAGGAGGTTAGTATACGATGGACATAAAGTTTTCTTGGGGGTTGTTTTTTGGGATGATCAAGTTAGTGATAGCGTGGGCTGCAATATTGTTTGACGAGGCGGGTATTTGTACTGTGGGGAAATTAATGGGGTAGGTGAATCCGAGATGGTCCATGATGTAGTCATCACGTTTAAATGCATTTGGTGGACTGTTGACAACGGGGCCGATTCCCGGGACCGCCATGTATATCAAAAGGTCATGGGTATAGTTTTGGTGGATTTGGCTTAGGGCCTCAGATAGTGTATTGCAGTTGTTTTCACAATCACGGATGAATGAAAAATAGAGGAACCTTAATTGTGGGTATTGTTGCGGACTGAAGGTTTCACATAGTTCGACAATTCCTTCGACCGAGTCAAAGCGGGCATATGCAGAACAGCGCAGAGCAACGGACTGCAATGTGGGTTGAAACTTGCGCAATAGGAACATGAAGTCGATGATGTCTGGTGCGGTTTGTGTGTTTGTCGTAAAGTCGAGTACGGTCACTCCCTCAAACTTGTTTGATAACAACGATGGTAGACACTGTTCATCTGTTTTGACAGATAGTCGCTGAATGTTTGGCCAGCTCAGCTCATCATAGCAGATGTTTGCCGAATAGGAGTTGGGTGCTATGAACTTGACATATTGGGCAGCGCATTCATGCTCTAAAGTGGTGATATTTGTTAGCGTTTCAGGGGATATCGGTGGTCCTATGAACCGGGTTCGGGGGGTATTAATGGTTAGATGTCGACAGGGAAGCTTTAACGTCAATTCGCCTGTGACTGTACTGGGAATCCATTGCAGCCTTGTCGGATTAAAGACTGGTATATGAAGATGAAGACTATTGAGACAAGGTATTGTTCCCAACAACTGTACCATTCCAGGAGCCGTAATCACGACATTGTTTCTCCACATATTCGTGGGCTCCAACGTCAGTGAGCGCAGAGAGCTCTTGGGTATATTCAATAACCACTCTAAGACAGCCTCTGCAAATTCTTCATCAAAACGAATACGCAGGTTGAGCATTTTTTGGTCAAAGAGCTGATTACTTTCAACATTTGGTAGATGCTCGCTCTGTACGCGCAAATCAAGCTTTAACACCTCCACATGAGAAAACCCTGTTGCAAGTGTGGTCACAAGCGACTCAGTAGAATCGCTAAGAACAACCTCGAGGTTCTTCAAGTTTGGAGTGTTTTGAGAAATGCGTTCAAGAAGCCAACAGATTTCGGATTCCTCCTCGTCAAGAACGGTCAAGCTGGTGCAATAATGAATCCTGTCAAGAAAATACTGCAACACGACCTCATTCTCACAAATATCGCTATAATGGACCAACAGATGGAACTTGCTGCACGAGTGTTCAGCCCAAAAATCATAGGGCTTCTTTCTACAGGTGTCCGGATTGAACGGCGCAATCGGATAATCCTTCGCATAGTAATCCGACACTACCGACACCTTCTGCCATGCAAATGGACGCAACCTGATATCCAACAATTTGTTAGCAGAACGCCAACAAACAACATCCTGTAACGGCAAATAATTTGCAATATTCTGTATCAGTTCTGGTGGAAGCCTATCCATCCCACATCCGTGTTGGAAAGAAAATTGGTTGAATTCAACGCGCCGCGACTTACTACCCAAACCTAGGACCACCACAATGTCAGGGGGCATTTTTCTCCCATGATGACATTTACGCAGCCATACAATCTCTATCTTAAACCTATAATGGTGCAAGTATACTCTAGATCTGGTTTTTCTTAAAGAAAAACAAAAGAACCAAAAAATTAGCTATATAGTCTAAATGTACGCGTGATCGAGTTTATACGTATACGCGTGATTGTAAATTAAATTAAAGCCATATAGCTATTGCTAGCTAGCTATATATATATGCCTGCATATATATATATATGCACAATTACTATTGCAATTTCAGAGTTAATTAATATTAATTCGAAGAATTCACTATATACTGATCGATGACATTCAAAGAGCCATATGGTGTGCAGAGCGCTCTAGAAATTGAAGTACAATTAAAGCGGAGGCTACAACGCGCTCGAGCTATCGTGACAGAGATAAGAAGACCAGAATGGCAATTATTAAGAAAGGGATGCGTAGAATACCTTTGTAAGTAGTGGTAAAATAAAAAAGCTTATAATTAAGCAATTCTCAACACCAATCAAATGGAGACTGAGGGACTTTACAGCTGCGCAATATCTTTTAGTAATAATCGAAATATATATAGCGGATGAGCCCAAACCAAAGTAAAAGTGTACTGTTTTGATGCAAGCGACTTAGACACAACTCATGAACTATAAGCGAATTCGATCAATAATACACGAAACGTGCACATATACGTAAACGATATAGTCTAACTCGCATGTTAGTTGCGTCCTAGTATACGTATACGCAGGCTGTTCATTGTGTTCAAGTATATGCTAGCGCTACACACATGTTGCACAAAACCATACGTGCCATAGCCAAATGCTATACGTGTAGAAACCCTGATCGTGAGTCAATAGAGAAGTTTGATGCCAACAATTGCTCTACATCCAAAGCCATTGTATCCATACAAATGTTTGTTGCATCAAAGTTATACACAGAAACGGGCCTTGTACCCACCAAAATTCACACATGTATAATACTTGTATGGATACAAGAACAACGCAGCTTTAACCCTTAATCCGCTAGGCGGTGCAGGGTTTTGGGGTGTGCCCCCCAAAAAAATAAGCTAAGGTTACAAGCATAGGCTTAATTAAGCTTTGGGTTAGGAACACTATAGATATGAAAGAGTTAGTGATGTGAAGCTTAGCGCGTTTAACAATAACAACACGGAAAGCATGAGTATTACAACGAGGGACTTTACCGCATCTGCCTACAGCATTGTAAGCGATCGTGTATTATAATTGATGGGATAGAACTAACGGTGATATTTCTACTTAGGCTTCCCCGGAGCAAATGCGAAGACGGAAGATTGTGAAGAAGGGGTTTCAGTTGTGTCTTATGGTCTGCGGACGAAGTGGTACGGGGAAGTCGACGTTTATCAACACCTTGTGTGAAGGGCAGGTGTATCCTGAACAGAGTGAGGCTTCACAAACATCTTCTGAGATGGACATTCGCACTCATCATGTTGATTTGTGCGAACCTGATGGGACAACGATTGGGCTCACGGTTGTGGATACACCAGGGTTTGGGGATGCAATAAACAACAGCGACTGTTGTAACCGCATCCTGAATTATGTTGAACGACAATTTGATGAGATTCTCGCTGAGGAGACGAGGGTGCGTCGAAACCCGAGGTTCTGCGACAATCGTATTCATGTCGCTCTTTATTTTATTGCTTCGACGGGTCGTGGGTTGCGTGAGATTGACATTGATTTCATGATGGCTTTGAGCCGTAGAGTGAACATCATTCCCGTAATTTCCAAGGCCGACACGATGACCTCGGAAGAACTGGTGAGAGCCAAACGTGCCGTCATGGCCGACATTAGGCATTTTCAAATTCCCATCTACTACTTTCCATTCGATTCGAGTGATAGTGTGGATGAAGAGACAGTTGAAGAATGTATGGCTCTGCGCGAATTGGTCCCTTTTGCAATTGTTGGATCCAATTTAACTTTCCCAGATCCCAATGGCTCAGGTGGTGCAATTCGTGGACGCAAGTACCCATGGGGATTCGTGAAAGTTGAAGATCCTGAACACTCTGACTTTGCTGCTCTTCGTTCAGTTCTCTTCGGGTCACATCTGCAGGAGCTTCGTGATCTGACTCACGACGTGATCTACGAAAAGTACCGAACAGAAAAACTTTCCGACAATCCAGATGACAACGGAGAAGAGGCCGGCGAAGATGACGACAATGCATACTCTAACTCTGTCTCAGCACGTTCGAGAAACTCACTTAGACGGGAGCACCAACGTCTCAGAGAAATTGAAGCGTCCTTCCAACGAGAAATAGAACAAAAACGTCAAGAACTGATGCTCAGAGAATCTCAACTCCAAGAAATTGAAAATCAACTCGGCTTCGCTAACAACAACACAACAACTGCTTCTGAATCTGTCACTGTAGAATAAATATCTGTCAAGTGTAGCTAATTATTTTTGGCTTTTTTTTTTCTTGGTGCAAGCCCCAGGCTCCCTCATTCAGCTTCAGGGAGATTACCAGTAGGCTGTTCAGGTTCATGCCCAGCGGAACTTATATCTCCCTTTGCGCCGCACACTCCCAACCCCATCTTTGCCTCATATATATTGCGTGGAACATTAATCCCAATTAATGCATGTACGATAGTAAAACACCAACTAGCATATCTGCAGGTATACCCATATAACATAACACACTCACGGGGTCGGCAGCACCGAAGGTTGCTCCACGATGTGGAATGTGAACAGCGAGGTCTGTTGGACGACTTCTAACTCTGGTAGCACGTGATAACGGCAACGAGTCAATGACAAAATATGAAATAATATACTGTATAATGATTAGTAAATGATGGTGTTTTCCTGAGACTTGGTTTCACCTTACCTGTTTCACGACAATTGAGCTATGCCGAGCCTTATGTTGCGTGCAACTTCTTCAACGTCTTCTTATAATGACTTGCTATGGTATTAAACCCAATCGACCTTCTGGACTTGACCTCCGATAAATTGAACAGCACACACTCTTGAACTGGTTGGCAATCGCAGGGATTCTATGAATAGTGCTGGTCAGTACTGACCTCAATGATCTTGGCTGGTTCTACTCACAAGTTTAAAAACGTTGTAACACAAGGAATATTCCTTCTGGGCCCAATATACGTATGTGCGTAGTTTTCTATTCAGCCGCCTCATAAAAGATTTTTCTTCTTGTTCAGGCTAGGTAAAAAATGGTGGGTAGCCCTGGCACTTAGGCATTAATAGAACTCATCTAACCATATCACTCTTTCTTCATCACCATGCCACCATATTCAGCATTGTAATCTCTAAAAGGAATGACTCAATTGGGTAGTGCATATTCTAATTCCAACAGTGGAACAGCAGTTATTAATTTGCAAGAGGTCACCGGACCAAGGTTAAAAGCTTTCTGGGGTCATGCCCCAGCATCCCTTGGTCGGCTTCGCTCAAGGCAGATCTTCCGCGAAGCGAAACAACGCTTTTTGATCTTTCATTGGAGGAAATAGAGCGCCTGACAAACTACTAGGTTAAGGGTTTGTTTCGCATTTAAGAGCTGCCGAACGTAGCCCATCGCATCATCTTCTGCAAAGCGGAACAACGCTTTTTGCTTCTTTTCTGAAAAAGAAGAATACCATAAGCTAGTTTAGGTATTCGGTTATGGATAGGTTAGTTAGTAGTTGAGCGATGTATTTACAGTCCGACAACGTCTTTTACTTCGTTGATTGTGGTTATTGCTGAGTCGCGAGCGCGTTCTGTTCCTGACCGTGATATCGAATCAAGGTATGCAGGTTCGGAGATTAGTTTGTTGTATTCATCCCGAACCGGACGCAATTGTTCGACAAAGACATCGCTGACTGCGTCTTTGAATGTCTTATGGTCCTTAACATGGGCGAATTGGTCTGTCAACAATGCAGCAGGGTCTTCTTTCTGCAATAGACCCGTGACTGCTAGTAGCATGTTTGCCACTCCTGGGCGATTTTCAGGGTCATAGGTAATTGGGCCCTGGACACTGTCTGTGACAGCTCGTCGTACCTTTCGTCGAATGACATCGGGCTCGTCCGTAACATATATACATCCATTCTGGTCGGGGTCAGATTTAGACATCTTTTTAGATGGGTCTCTAAGGGACCCAATCTTGCGATAGGGTGCCAGCAGGGTTTTGGGCGATCCAAATACCCGTTTGTTAAACTGGGAATTGAAAGAGGTGACAACCTGTCTGGTAAGTTCTAAATGCTGCGATTGGTCTTCTCCCACGGGTACGAATTCTGCTTTATGCAAGAGAATATCTGCTGCCTGCAACACAGGATAACTGAATAACCCTAGTCGTAGTTTTCCAAGCTCACCCTCGGTCATTCCACTCAACGTGCTCTCCTCTGCAAGCTGAGCTTTTGACTTCCATTGTACCATCCGATTCAGATAGCCCATGGACGTGATTGTCGAAAGAATCCAGCACAACTCGGAGTGCTCGGGTACACTTGACTGATGGTATACCACACAGCGTTCGGGATCGACACCAGTTGCCACAATACTGGCAATTGCCTGCTCACGCCATTTCCTCAATTGATCCGCTGGCTTTGGAACTGTAAGAGCATGCAAATCTGCCACGGCATAAAAAATACGAGCCTCTTTGGGAGCTCGTTCCGCTATATCAACCCATGATCGAACCGCCCCCAAATAATTGCCCAAATGAAACACTCCCGTAGGCTGTATCGCACTGAACACAGTGTCACCACCTTTTATCCGTCCAAGCTCACTCGCTACCCCTACAACACTCCGTCGAACTGCCCCAGACATGCTCTCAGCTATATATGCAGGAGACCAATCCCCGAAAAATCCAAATTTGAATTAAACCCTAACCCTGATGAAACCCTAACCCACAAACAAACTTCTGTATGAGCTATTCTTCGGATTACAGTGCTATACATAGCTGTTTTCGAATACTATATTCTTCTTTTTCCAGAAAAAGAAGCAAAATGCGTTGTTCTTCTTCGCAGAAGATTGTGCAGACCCGTCTACTGAACATCAATCCACTCTTTGTTCCAGGAAAGGCTACAGGCTGGCCTTGTCAACAGTGAGACCAAAATACAATGCGCTACTATCTACCGCTCAACAACTTGCCTGCCGACGCATTATCCTTTCGCCGTTCCACCCCCTGCTGAAGTATCTTCGTCACTCTTGACAAAAGGTTGCACGTATAGCACCAAGTTAAGCTCGCTGTAGCTACGCTCTTGGGTATTCATACGTAGTAGCATGCTTTTAAACCCAAGCCTCCGCGAAGCGGACCCAGGGGGTCTGGGGGCATGCCCCCAGGAAACAGATTCTTTGGTACGACTTGCAGGGGGCTAGCCCCCTGCACCCCCTTGGCTCTGCGAGGCTACATCGAATACCTCCAACCTCGAGCGAAGCGAGCCCTGGGGTCTGGGTTGTGTCCAGAAAACTTGCACGGCCTAAAACATCTAAAACCAAAAATTGCAAGTAAAAGAATAATAAGATTCAGGAAAACGCTGATCGTCTCAACTATTGAGCTGGATTTATCAGAAACGCCTTATCAGTTTATCGATGCATAATGCCGTATATTATCAAGACAAACGACACTTTGCAAACTAAGCAGTATAAATACGGTGAGACATTAACTGTATAATTGTCTGCCTGGGACTTGATTAGGAGAGGTTACAATATGGGAAGTTATGGTTTTCTAGAAGGTTTGAGCCGCACATGAACTCATCGCGAGGAGGGCGGAGTCCGCTTGTGCTGCGTTATAAAGTTGTCCAATGAGGACGAGATGCGGGGAGCCGTATGCGGACCTCGGCAAAGCCCGAATTTTTTACGCCATTCCAGGGGAATTGAACCTGTTCAAGGTTGACAGAAACCAAGGTTTTCTTGGAAACGGACTGCGTTGAATTGAAGTTGGTTCATTCAAGTTTTAGGAGGCATTATAGCAGACACTCATGTTTCAGCCAGCGATGAAGTACAGAGACAGTTTTCAGAAAAAGTAAAAAAAAAAAAATGAAACTGTAGATCGATATATGTATGGACGCAGCCAATGAGGATGCTCTACAGTAGCGATTGGTTGTGCTTTTTTTGCGAAGATTTGGAATAGTTTGTAGTGCCGAAACTGTAAAACATGTACCCGCCCCTCATTTCGGGCGTTAACGAATGCATGGCCTTTAGTTATACATTACGACGTCGATGGGAGATCAAAACAAAAATAAGCAAAGATGCAGTGTCCTGTAGTTAATAATAAAGCGGAAACCGGTTCCAAAGAAAACAAAAAATTTCAATGTGTTTGTGGGGCCTCGGTTGGCCGGAAAGGTGGCAGTATGGCTCAGACACAGTGTTGTAGCAGACGGAGGAATCCATCCGGGCTCTGCCAGCCCGATATGGCGCATTGTTCCTGAGCCATAAATCTCGGTATCATACAATATTTATTACTACCAGCCGGATTACAGTCAACTGGTGAATAAAACAAAACCAGAGGTCCTATATAATGGACCTCAATTTGCTGTGTTTTCACAAGCTTCCATTTAAATAAGCTATTGATGCATTCCTGTCTGCATATTATGCATCAGAATTCAATCCCGACTGTTTTAAAACTTCGATTCTTGAAGAGAAATTAAGCCAACTACTGAAAGCATGTATCAGCTTTACCTATCCACTCAGTTTCAACAAAGCGGACTTTGAGGGAGTTGAGAGGCTGAGAAAGGTGGAGTGGATAAAGAGAAACATAAAATGGTCCTGAAGGTATAGTCTTTGTTGGTTCCGAAGTAAAGCATATGGGATAAATACGTGCTCCCCATTGGTGTACCAGCTGGTCTCATCACAAAACGAAGCAAACAAAGGGCTGATAAGCAACAATGGTAGCAGACCGGCTAATAGTTGATAAATGGACTTTTTTGTTCTGCTTTTTACTGGACGGCTACGAAAATTACTTAAGAGACCAGGAGCTTCGGCAACGTTATTTTGATAACAGGTATTAAGAGTATGCTTTTCAGGAAAAAGAAGCGAAAGTACAGGTTACGGGGTAAAGAATTCTGCTTCTTGGTTAAACAACAAAGAAAAGCTTCCACTGACATTTGAATATCACTATATCGGAGAGTCATTTGAGGGGCCTAGCCCGGGTTTCTATAGACCATCGCTTTTTACTTCTTTCTCCAGAAAAAGAAGAAACGTTATCTATATAACCGCCGTATCGACAGGAACAGATAGGAAGAACAAAGAGAACCAATTACAAGTTAGGGTAATAGTTGCCCAGCCAACTTCTCGCTAATTTGGCGTTTGTTTCAACCTGAGAGTCACCTCGAAGTAGATAAAAATTAAAATTAATAAAGGGCGAATAGTTTTACTTCTGATATAACAAAATTTATCTGGAGCTTCACCTACAAAAGTTGAAACTATACGGCGCTCGGAGGCCGATGTGATTGTTTATCCGCGAATCAACCATTGAGCTCGAGAATTTTAACTAGCAGGATGTTAGTTACGTGCATGAGAAAATCAACCGAGCTTTCTCACATGCAGGACTACGTACATGTACGGTCTTGGTTGGAACGAGATTGTCGTTGTCAACAAACATGTACCAATGGTGTAACTTGTGTACGAATGGCACTATCGATCTGCAAAACATATATGTATACACACATGCAGATACGACCGGTTCCTCTGTTGCAACTTTTATTGGCAGATGACACAACTGCCTTCGTCCATCAGGTGCGTTCAACCCCTTTCTCCTCTAACTGCGACTTTGTTTGTTAGACTTTTTCTTCCTGGCAATAGTCTAAAGCAAGGGGTATTGCCTTTGAGCTTTGAGGGACCATACCCCTCCTGGCTCCACTTCGCGGAGAGCATGGTTGTCCGTGGGCAAAGCAGAATTATTCGGGTTTAGAACCAACCGTGGATTAACTTCCCATATGGCGAACGTTAACTAGGGAGTTATAAGTGCATATTACAGTTTTAGGGAGGTTTGCAGGGAGCCAGCCCCCTGCACTCCCGTGGCTCAGCGAGGCGACGAACAGACAGAACAATCCAAACAACCCTCTGAGGAAAGAATCCATTTCACCGCCCCAAGTAACACCCCTGGGAAGGATGAAATCACTGCTTTAGTGTAAATTGCATGTGTTGATGGACACCTTAGGCTCTCTTTCGTGAGGTTCCGTACTGAAAATTTGCTCCGGAATCGCGAATCTCGTTTGATTAACCAACAGCATCTTTTTTAAAAATTGAAAAAAGTACTACACCACTTACTTTCTGAGTTGCAGTTGTATACTCAGTTATGCATTAAAAAGCGTGCAGAGTAACCTGGTTTCCAGGTTGGCGGCAGCCTCCCAAGCCAAAACATGCAACTACAACAAGAGAACGCGCAGATTTTTTCTTCTGTCTTCAAAAGCACCTACACTCACTAACGTGGATGATGTGGTTATTTCTAAGCTTCAGTAAGCTCTAAGCACTGACATTCAGCTAATGATGTGCTTACAATATGAAATCAAACAAAAAGACTGTTGTGGTACCTAGCAGTTAGCTAGGCTCTAATTCAAGAGTATAAGAATTAGAGTATAACCGGCCACAAGAGCTTATCATTTCCAGAAAATAGAAGCAAGCAATGTAGTTTTGCTTCCCAGTGAGAAGATATCATCGTTTTCTCGAGAAATGACTGATTTCCCGTTTTAGTGTTGTTGTTTGTTTCAAAAGATACGTTGCTTCGAATACCTGCAAAGCGGAGCCAGGAGCTTGACATAGGAGAGGTAGTTCTTTTTAAGAAAAGGACCAAAAATATTAACCCTGCAGGCTTCAAGGTACGACTATGTTGACCTCTGCGAAGCAAAGTCGTGAGGTTTTTGGATGCTCCAGAAATGGCTGTTCAAAAAAAAAAAAAAAAAAAAAAAAAAAAAAAAAAAAAAAATCCTTTTCAGGACATTTTTTCTTATTAAAGTAGTATATTGAAATAATACTCAAGGTAAAGCTTTGCTTGATGTTGGATCCATTAACCCTACCAGGATTTCATATCCGGGACTTTCCCTGCAAAAGAAGAGCAGTTTGCTTCGAATTCAGAGAATATAGAAAGCCCTTTTAAAGACCAGCCGCTGGCTTGTTTTTTAAAGAACAGAGGCATGGAGTCAGTTGAAGCAGCATTAATTTTCATAGTAGTACGTACTATACGCATTCGAAAGAAGACTAAAATAAACCTGCCTAAGTATTCCAAATCAATTTGATTAACCAATAAAGTAACCAGTTAAAGCTCAATTGCCGGAATGAAAATTCCTACGATACCCCAGCCCCTTATCTCGGCAGTGTCCTACACTACAGCCCTACTGCTTCCCATCTCGGAAGTGCCCCCTCAATATCGAATGGCCTGCTTTAAGCAACGATTTACAATGCAAATGATCAACCAATATTTATCCCACATAGTAAATAAGCGTCATACACCCCTAGTTATCCGGATATCTGTCAATTTGGAAGGTAAAAACAAAAGACTTATCTTGTGATATGCAAACACGGGTGGGCATGAAACAACCCCTGCAACTTTATTGATGCACGGTTAACCAATCATACGTCTTATTATCCCCTTGTTCAAAGAGGATAACTCAACTGTAAGCTAGTACATTCACTACCCCAATTATACTCCATTTTCTGGGTCCGGCCTCAGATCCCGCACCTCAACTTCGTAGAGAGTAGAGCCCAAAGACTGAAGGATGGAGAGCTGGTGTTTTGGTCCCTGTAGGAAGAAAAAAAAGTTGGACACAGATTTATTTTCTTCTGGGACCACCCTAGACCCCGTAGCTCCGCCTCGCGGAGAATAGGACCCACTAATTTGGAACCCCACAGGGCTAATAATTGGGTTCTTTAGTTTCTTCGCTTAGGACACCGCCAAACGATTTGAAGCTTTGCAAGGCTGCTTTTTGATTCATTTTTTTTAAAAAAAGACAAAACTAGGTCAAAGGTAACCGAAGCATCTTCTTCTGAGGCCAGTCCAGACCCTGAAACTCCTTTTTGGAGAGTACTGTGCAACAATTTGAAGCCTCGTAGGGCTGCTGTTTTTTGTTCCTTTTTAGGGCAAGCCCAGACTCGTAGCTTCGCTTCGTGGAAGACACCGCGCAACGATTTCAAGCCCCGCAGGGCTAACGTTTTTGGTTCTTTTTTTAAAAAGAACAGAACATTCTGAGGAAGAATAGCCGAGCTGATGCTTTGGGTTTTTTTTTTTTTTTTTTTT
>JAJMDO010000027.1:0-130018 GCA_030573635.1 Blastobotrys ciferrii | reverse complement strand
GGCTGCAATCCTAACCCAGTAGTAGTTTTCTGGGAGCATGCCCCCAGACCCCCAGGGCTCGCTTCGCTCGAAGTTATGGGTAGTGCTCAGTTGTTTCTATTCGTTGAAGCCTCGCAGAGCCACGGGAGTGCAGGGGGCTAGCCCCCTGCAGACCTAACCCAGTAATAGTTTTCGGGGCGCACCCACCAGACCCCCAGGGCTCGCTTCGCTCGGGTTATGGGTAGTGGTTAGCTTTTCTATTAGTTGAAGCCTCGCAGAGCCACGGGGGACGCAGGGGCCAGAATCAACCAGGGTTGTTTTTCTGGGGATACGGAGTGAATAAATACAGACGATATTATTACTTTCCTAGATAGTCGCGGAATTCTGCTTTATATATGTCTTGAAGAACAGTAATGTCTTTTAGGATTAGACGACAGGCGACGTGGGCGACGAAGCAGCGATAGGTCTTCAACCATTTGGCATCAGACTGATCCTGGGAGTTTTGGTCATGATGGCGTTGTTGAACGGATTCTAGGGCGGCTGCTAGTGAGGAAAGGGCAGAGAGGTAGCTGTCCAAGGTTGTCTTTTCTGTGGGTTCAGTTGGAGTTTGAGGTTCGGACATTGGCGGCGATCCGGAGAGGTTGTGGTTCTCCGTATGCATCCCAATCATGCTCTTTTTGCGTAGTCGTTTGAAAACACCACTTGCACGCGAAGAGGACGTTGAGTTTGACTGTGCAGCGATGGATGGGGCCTGTGTCGTGTGAGAGAAGGTGGGAGCCAGTCCGTTGGGGTTGTGTGATATGGTAGTGGTTGAGCTGCGTCGTGGGGAGGCCATCGGTTCTACTACGTCGCCGTCTAATGGGGTGATGAATGCCGAGTTGAAGGCAGATTCAAGTGAGTCCAATGTCGAAGTCAGAACGTTGAGATCGCAGTTGGAGGTGTGAAGATAATCTGCCGCCAGTTTGGTCAACTCCTTAAGGCAGATTATGCGAGGGTCGAGAACTTTTGCTTTGACTGTGTCCATTGACCATAGACCACTGGCAACGAACAAACTTTCACTCAAGTAGGCGCCACAGCTGTTGGCTTTTGACGCAAGCACCTGGCGAAGGAACCACAGAGGAATCTCCTCGTGGTTCTCTGGATAGACCGCTGGAGTCGCGTTTTTGTAATTGTCGGGATTGAGGAAGGTGTCGAAGGTTGCGGTGGCTGAGACCATTTGAACGCCGTGAGCAGGCAGAGGGTTAGAATCCTTTGGTGGACTGGAGTTATGGAAGTTTAGTGTGGAAAGTCGAAGAGTAGCCGCTGATTTTCGTCGTAGAGATACACGGCCACGCTTGATTTTACTCTCCACGTCACTGCTCATTCGACTCAGCTTGTTGCTGCTGCTGCCACCACTTCCACTGTGATTATGTTGATATTGTTGCTGGATGTTAGTATTACTCGTGGCCGAATTAAGGGGCATAGGAGGCGGATGGTCAGTTTCGTCGTCAAACGTCGCGTCTATAGGTGGAAGGGGCTTATTCAGATTCGATGAGTTGTTGGAGGCTGGCGATTTGGGGTCTTCAATGTCTAGCTCGGTTACATCTTGGCCACCATAGGAAGAAATGGTAGATCGTGAGAAACGGAATCCATTGTGCGACGCGTTGGAGGTAGAGTTGGAGTTGGAATGATAGGCCGATTTTGGAGATTCGTATGTTTGCTGCGTACTAGCAGCAGGGTCCGTACTACTAGGATTCAACGCCGACTTTCCTTCCAGCAAAAGAAGGTCCTTAAGATCATTTTCAAACGCCTCCAATACAGACTGTCGCGACATGTTCGGATACTCAGATCCAGCAGGTGGTGGTGGAGGTGCTTCTACAGGTCTAGGGGGCGTCGATTGGTGATGAGAGGGGGAGAAACTAAGGTGGTTATTTAGATTAGGTGAAACTGCAGGACTTTCATCAGCCTCAGTCATTGTGTCTTCTTCCTCCTCGTGTTCTAGTTGTTGCATTTCCCGATAATCGTTGGAAACTGTTGTCTCATGTGCACCCCTGTGGGTGGTGATGGTTTCATCCTGCACCTGTTGTTGCCGTTCATCCAGTGTTTCGGTATCATCGTCATCGTTATCGTTTGGCACAGGAGTTCGCGCTATATCTTCCTCTGCCTGTTCCTTTTTCAAATTTTCTTCGCTGTTGTTGCTCTTTCCATCCTTCGCAGAAGCTGGAGGCTGGGCCTCGGGTTCCTCGTCCTCCTCAATAATCGTGTCTTCGTACAGGTCGTCGCGCAGACTCTCCATCGACGGAGGCATTTTAGGCTTCTGTATTGTTTCGGATGACGGTTTGGGTGTGGGCTAATAATAAAGGGGTAAGAATTAGTACCGTAGGTTTTCGCGTCGAACACACGTCCAAAGAAAAAAAGGACAAACGAATAAAATCTCGAAGACTTACCTTAATACTATGGTTCCGAGGCTCACTCATGGCAAAAAAAGGGGATTTGACTACTAATCCGCGTTTGCTCAAGTCATTCAGCGTTTTGTCGGGAGGCATTAGTGTGACATCAGTTAAATGTACCAAATGTTTTAGGTCTGAACCGCCGCGGTGGGAGGAGAAAAAAAGTTCCCGAATTTCAGGGGTAAAGAAAGAAAAAAAAAAAATAATCCTTCCCAGCTCAGCAAAAAATAAAACAAAAAATCAAAACAACCCTGGCCCGATAAACTCCGATATATATACTAGTAGATGCGGTATATAGAAGCCTTAATTAATATATAACGGCCAGGAATGTCAGATAGCTGCTGTAACGTTACCCACGTAAACCGCATCGACGTTTCAAAAAGTGTCAAACGCACGTCGGTATCTGCGAGGCAAGGCTAAAACTGCATCCGGCGGAGACCTAATTAAACGCAGCAGCAGACACGCGAGAATATCATCCACAACCTGCAGTAACCCCTGAATCTCGTCAACGTTCGCTGCATCCCATCTTCCATGCAGAATATCCCACAACGCCTTCTGTGGATTTGAAATGATAACTAACCGAACTAAAACAAATACATCCTGTATAAAATTTAGAATCAGCTAACGATGATCGTCATTCGCCCTTTCGACTGCATGTGAATGTTCAGAGTTTGTTTCCGTCGACCCCTGAGATCAGGCGTGCCTCCGGGAAACCCACTCCTGGGTTAGGATTGCAAGGGGCCAGCCCCCTGCACCCCCGTGGCTCTGCGAGCCTCCGACGAATAGAAAGAACATAACACTACCCATAGCATCGAGCGAAGCGAGCCCAGGGGGTCTGGGGGCGTGCCCTCGGAAAACCTGTCCTGGGTTAGCCCCCTGCACCCCCGTGGCCCTGCGAGGCTTCATCATATACAAACAACTGAAAACTACCCATAACATCGAGCGAAGCGAGCTCTGGGGGTCTGCGGGCATGCCCCCAGAAAAACCACACCGGGGTTAGGATTACAGGGACCAGTCCCTTAGAAGTTAACTAGTTATGTGTCAAGAGATGTGCAGCGAAAAGCTAATTGATTAATAGTACAGGGGATTATTCGTCTGGAATTTCTTCATCTTCGTCGAGTGCGTCATTTATGAATTCAGTTGCTTCTTGGAAACGCTCGTCTACCACGTGGGCGAGACCGACCGCATCTGAACGAATTACACGGCCGAACTTCCTTCGGGGTTTTCTAGGGTTTATATTTTGGTCCCACGCAATATGGTCGTTAGCAGTGAAGATGAGAGAGGAGCGGTAAAACCATTCAGTCGTGAATTCGTCGATTATGGGGACAATAGCCTTGAGACTTGTGTGAGAGTCGACAAAGGAAATGATGGCACAGGTGCGCCGCCGGATTTCTCGATGACCAGCTAGATGAACGATGCCACAATAGGACTTGCCGACGCCCAAGAAGATGACATTTTTGGCGTCGAAATATTCAATATAGTTGTCCCAGAGATATAGGCAGGTTTCTTGAGCACACAATTGGAGAGAGTAGGATTCTTCGTCGTTATCTTCACAGTCGTATTCATCTGGGATTGTGACGTCTATAACGCCAAATTTCCGAGATTCGACAGCATATTTGATTAGCTTTTCAGAGCTGTCAACGACGGATGAATCTCGTGTGCTGATAGTTCCCAACACGGGGTCCACCGACCCCCAAACGTCGGGAGTGTCGTGCACTATCACGACCACAGTGTCCTTGGAGTGTACGTTGGGTAGAGCAAGTATCTGTCCTTCCATGGATATCAAACCGGGGTTATTGTTTTTGAGTACGGGCAGCGGTGTCAGTCCATATTGCGCGTAAAACTGCTTGGCCTGGTAGCTTCTCACCATGTCGTCTATTCGCTCATTCGGCCTGCCATTGAGATTCTCCTTGAGTGCATGGTATGATGGTTTGAGACAGTCCCAATATGCTGAATGCGTCCTAATAACGTCTCGAACGTCCCGTACTGCATATGACGACGGTACCTTGGTACGCGGCATTCCAGGCGGATCGCCGAGAAGAACCTTGGTCACAGCCAGTGCAGATTTGGAAATGGCAGACAGATTGTAACCACCTTCTAAAACGACGGCCAGATGTCCCTTTGCTAATGATTTAAGCATATGTGTCATGTATCCGTACCCATTTGGAGTGACCAGACAGCCACCCATGACATCACCCTCAGCGGCATCAAACCCAGCAGAAATGATGACCAAGTCCGGGTCAAATTCCATTGCAATGGGCATAACCACATTATCAAACGCGTATATATAATCGCCGTCGCCCATGGCTGGGTGTGACCATGCAACATTAACTGAATAGCCCTTTCCAGCACCCTCGCCAACCACGCGATGACCCCCAAACGGTGTACCTGGGTAGAATGTTCCGTTCTCATGACGGTGTAGGGAAATATACAGTACCCTTGGATCATCAAGAAAAGCACGCTGTGTCCCATTTCCATGATGTACATCCCAGTCCAGAATCAATATCCTACGTACAGTTTCTGGATATTCCTTCAACATAACTTTTGCGGCAACAGCCACATTGGAAAACAAGCAGAATCCTCCCGGTATGCCTGGTTCGGCATGATGCCCTGGAGGGCGAACAATGGCAATACCATTGTTCACTTTGCGCTCCACTACCGCTCTACAGATTTCAATTGCACCACCGCACGACAACTTTGCCGCCAGATAGGAATCATTGCTCAGATAAATTGAGTCTCCCTTCTCGGTCTCGCGTATCAAATCCTCCCTTGACATGCTCACTGTAGACGCGATAAAGTCTAAATGCGCAGGGCTGTGGACAAGTAAAATCTCTTCTAATGTAGCCTCCCGAACAGGCACCTTCTTCATCAGTGGACCCAAATCCTCTGCACCCTGTAGCGTTGGGTCGGTGATTAGCCCCGCCTCTGCAATCGCCTTGTATATTCTATAAATTCGCCGAGGATCCTCTGGATGTGGATCTACATAATCCATAGCTGTCGTAACAATTTTACAATGATATCGCATTCTCACATCATAACATATTCCGGATTTCAAGTTGCAATACACCAATTGAGCAGGAATTGCTGGCACAACTGTCCCTTTGAATTCATCTTTAGATTCCAATTTGGGCTCCCTATCCTCCTCCAAGCTGGAGCTACGTTTCCGTTTTAGTGCCTGCTGTTGATCTTCGTCCCCGGTAACCAGTTCATGTTCCAGAATCGGTTGTTCAAAAGAAGGCGGTTTCTCCTCTTCCTCATCAACTGCCATCGGCTCAGCAGACAATGACAGCGCCGCTGGCGAAACCGATTGAGATGGTTCGTGATTGTCCTCCTCTAGCAAAGCTAACTTCTTCGGATCGCCAAAATTATTGGTCTCCCCGTCAACAAGCTTATCGGCCATTTATAAGTATATTACCCAACTATTTCGCCTGCCCTACAATTCTTCCGAGTAAAGGTACACCGCCCAAGCCCTCGATCTGTACACCAGTCCTTTATTGGTCCCTTATCAGAGCTCCAACTCCCCTCCAAGACAGTTGTATTGAGAAGGAAGAGATATGTACAAAGGACGGAGCCATTCCTCCCAACATCGGACCGACCCCGCCGTCGACGCCGCACACATGTCTCACACAAGTTTCAATTAAAGCCCGAATAAAACTGCAGTTTTAGTTGAGCCAAACCGCCAGGTTCCGCTTCGCGGAATCTAGTTGATTATGCTATTACAATAGCTGGGTCTAATTCTGTATATTGCCCTTTCAGTTCGAACATTGGTCTATGAGCAGTAAAAGGCACCATGGCCTGTCCCTAGTTTTCCTAATTGGTTTATCAAGTAGGTTTGGGACTTAGCCAGGTTCTTAACTTAAATAGCATATATAAAAATAAACCGCAGAAGCATGGCTTGTACAGAGGTTGTAGCACTGCTTGTTCTTGACGTCCTGTGTAGTTCGGAGAACAGAGAACAGAAGCCAACCTGTCACAGCGTCCAACCGCTGGAGGATATGGATAGTGTTCCCTTGTCTCCATTTGTCGGTGCCTCGCAAGGCCACGGGGTGCAGGGGGCTGTCCCCCCTGCAATCATAACCCAGAATCGAAGGTAAGTTTTTCTGGGGGCATGCCCCCAGACCCCCAGGGCTCGCTTCGCTCGGCTATGGGTAAAAAACCAGCTGGCATTTAGTACGTAGTGGTGAATACTCATCAAAAGTTGATCAATCGAATGGGTGAACTGGTGGACCAGTTAGCATATAGACCGCTTTCGATCAGCTCGAATATTCAGGTACTAGTACGTCGTTTGACCTATTAATAGCATGTAAAAAGCTATAGAATACATTGTACCATTCTATGTGAATTGTAATTACCTCGTACGCAGAAAGAAAATAGTATGATGAATAATACGCCATGATCAATTCTTACCGATTCATTTACACTGCATGGATTCCTGAGTACCCTACCAACGCAAGCAAGTTATGCACTGATACTGCTACAGTCGCCACCGCAAAGGTTTCGAAGAAAAAAGTTGAACTTCTGACGAGGTCCAATCGATTATTACATACCGGTATAGGAGAATGGACCCAATTGATCTCCAGAAACTCCATCGATCGTTATTGACATAAGGAAACAGCTATATTCCGGAAAAAACTCCACTATGCGGTTCCTAGGACTCCAGTGATTTCCAAAAGAACTTTTATGAGGATAGAGGGAATAGAATAAAATCAGATCAGTCTTATTGAGAGCAGATTGGTATCAGAATGCGCTGAATTAGCTAAATGAGGTGCATGCATGCCCCTTGGCTTATCCTCAGGTCAGAGGTTTCAGGACAGGAGTCTAAATGGAACAAAGAGCCGTTCTCATGCAATGGAAGTAATGGGAAGTTTGGAAGCCTACAGGGGGAGGGATCAATGATCAGCATCATTGCGCAGGGGTTGTTGTGATCGGTATTCCTATTCCTGTTCGTTGGGGAAGGAACAAAAGAACAGTGTTGCTCGGCCCACGACAGAATATTACCCGCACATTAGTTGCCTATTCGATGCCTTGTTTTCATGGATTGTGTTGGCTAATACCAAGGGTGATGTAGTTTTGGTTTGGTGCAGTTCTTTTGGTACCTGCCAAGAAAAGCCGTTTTAATTTGGAGCAAGGGGTATATCCGATTGCACCGGCGATGCCGCCCCTGAATTTTTGCAAGTGGTTTTTCTACTCCTTTCTTTGGCTGTGGATAACCAAGCCACCAACCCCTAGAAAAATCAGATCCCACAAAGGGACAGGGGTCATTTGGATTTCCTGGACCGGCTGATCCTATACTGCTCCTTCAGTTCTGCCATGAAAATGTAAGGACGGTAGAGAAAATATGTCGACATGAACCGCTTGAACGATGATGGCGATGACGACGCTTGCGACGTCCCCTGTCCATTACTTGCAATGCCCAAAAAACTTACGTGTACAACCGAAAGTTTTTAAGGTGAAACACGAAAATAAGGAGGTGGTATACAGTGATAAACACGCGCGTCATCGCCTGGTTCCTGCCTAATGCGGCAATTATCTTCATAAACATCATTGAAGGCGGATCGAATTGAAGCTTTAAGGCAACTATCGATATTGCACAATTGAGTGGATGACACAAATTTCCCGATTTATGATATAGATATCCCCTGTGTAGTTTATAAATATTCCCTGGACCCTCATTGAATAGCTACCAGTACAAACGTGCAAACACAACAAAATGTCTTCTTCTCTTGCTCTTGCCCAGGCTGCCGCTACTACTACCGCATCCCTCGCTCAATTTGCTGCTGCTGCTTCCTCAACTTCCTTACAGGTTGTGCAAGCTCAGCCCTCTGGCAGCAGCGGACCTGAACAACCATCCCAGGCGACTGTTCCTGAATTGAACAACGATGAAAAAACGGCATTGAAGAAGCTTGAGACAAAGCTTGAACAGATGCAGGCCCAGAAGAATGGAAACAGCACTCAAAAGCGTGATGGGCCGTCTGACGATGCCAAGGGGTCTCTCAAGAAGCTCGAGGTAAAACTTGAACAACTACAGTCGCAGGACGGCGGAAACAGTACCCAAAAGGGCGACGTGTCTTCTGAAGAGTTGTCCGAAGAGGCCAAAGAATCCCTCAAAACGCTTGAGTCCTATCTTCAGAAGGCGCAGAGCCAAAAACAAAAGCGAGACGGTTCTGGACAACTGTCTGATGAGGAAAAGGAAGAGCTCAAGAAGCTCGAATCCAAGCTTGAACAACAAAAGTCTCAAAGCAATCAAAAGCGTGACAACAGTGAAGAGCTTTCGGATGAAGATAAAGAAGACCTCAAGAAGCTCGAGTCCAAGCTCGAAAAGCTGCAGGCCAACAAAGGAACCCAAAACCAAAAGCGTGACCAAAAACAAGATCTACTTGATAAGCTCGACAAACTACAAGAACAACTAGACAAAAAGAAGCAAAGCGGTGATCTGAGCGACGAAGATAAAAAGAAAATCGAAGATATCGAGAAGCAAATCAAAGAAATCAGGAGCATGCTCAACTAAGCAGGATAGTTATTGCACAGAAGTAGTAATATACTTTCATAAGTCAGCAAACTTTACTACAGTACTTCCAGAAGGAAGCAAAAGCACCAGTTAATCTATATCCTAGTCCCGTTAAGATTGCCGGGGGCCATCCTCTGAACCCCTCTGCGAGACTTCATAGAATAGAGAGATTATATATCGACACCCACACTTTCGAGCGAAAAGGGACAATCACTTGTATCTTTTCCTGGGTTAGGATTGCAGGGGCCAGCCCCCTGCACCCCCGTGGCTCTGCGAGGCTTCAACGAATCGAAACTATCCAACATATTATCCAGCAATGTCCCAAGAGGGCAGAAGAAATAAAGAAACTAAAGAAAGTGTCCCCGAACCTTGAGTTGCCAATTTTATTGAGTACCAAGAAAGGCCTCCAAGCAATGGCGGAGTTTATCATGACTGAACGAAAACATGGCACAGCGAAGCTCGAAGTGCGCCAAATCAATCAATCTAGTAGCAGGCAGTTGGAAGCAACCCAGGCTACGTCACAGCAGGCTGATTCTTCTGAATCCGGGTCTGACTGAGTCGCTAAAGCGGAGATGATGAGTGGAAGCAAAGAGACAAACAAGTGCAAAAGCACACGAAATGGAAAGAACAATAAGAAATAATTTTATGTATTGGAACAAGAGTCTGGCATGGTCTTCGTGACTTATTCCGGGTTTAACTCCGAGTGGGTGCGCCTGGCGACTCTATAATAAAATGATTAAATGTCAAATGTCAAATAGAAAGAATAAACCACTACTCATAACCTCGAGCGAAGCGAGCCCAGGGGTCTGGGGGCGTGCCCCCAGAAAACAACTCTGGTTGATTTCAGGAGGTCCTGCATCCCCGTGTCTCTGCGAGGCTTCAAACGAATAAAAAGAATACACTACTCAGACTCGAGCGAAGCGAGCCCTGGTGGTCTGGAGGCTTTCCCCCAGAATAAGTTCTGGGTTAGGATTACAGGACGACACGTGGCTCTACGAGGCTTGCTTCATCGAAATAGAGGAAAACACTACCCATAGCTTCGAGCGAAGCGAGCCCAGGGGGTCTGGGGGCTTGCTCCCAGAAAAACCAGATCGGGTTAGTATGGCTCTTCTGTTGGACATATATATAAAACGCCTAATGAACTCGATGTCTGAGTCGTGCCTACAAAACAATACAGATCTAAAACCAGGTGTGGTATTTTGGGTGGTACGGGGCTCTTGTTTGTTTTGCATAGTGGTGGTGGGAGACAAAGAAAGGGTCCGATGGGACCGAGCCGCCATCGATTTATCTTTCAAGCTGTAGTCGGGACGAGCGACTAGGGGACATGCCGACTTCGAGACCTCATTTTGAGGTGAATGTTGAGATCCAGGAGTTGACGAACATTCCACAGTCTATCGGGTTAGCTTCTATACGATGGTATATTAAGGATTCGCCACGTTCGGAAGCTCGGGGCCGGACCAAGTCCATGCCCATTAAGAACCATCGGGTTTCCTGGAATCACCATTTAACGACGAAAACCCGGATGGGGATCGACAGACACAATGTTCTGCGGCATGCCTACCTGGTGTTTGAGGTTGTATGGGAACATTCTGGGAACAACAAGGTTAACATGGGCAAAGTTGAGATAAATTTGTCTGAACATGTTGGTCGAGAACCCGCAGTGACACGTTATTTATTGAAGGAATCAAAAGTGAACAGTATTTTAAACCTGATTGTCACAATGAAGCAGACAAAGGGGACGGTTGATTATACAGTTCCACCTTTCTCCACACCGCAGATCTTTGGTGACATTACCGGCGTGATGGATGAGCAAAAGGTGCGGTATGATCGGGACCACGAACGTTTCAACGTGCTATCAAAGCTATATCATCAGACGTTTGCCATATCCTGGGACCCTCTACCTGGCGAATTGGATCCTGAAGCATGTATAGAGGACATCTTTTCAGGAGGAGATGGCTTTGGCCCGGCAGATGAATGGGAAATACCGACATCTCCCCAGTCAGAGAAGACCAGCAGCACAGGTGAAAATTCAAAAAGAATATCCAATGATAGTAGCACTAATCAACAGAAACGAATACCTAAAACTGCAGCAACAAGGAACCACAAAACAAAACGAGACGATGGATCAGATAGTCAGAAAAATGGCAATGGCGAATTCGCAAGCGAACCAGACTCTTCCCAATCCTCGATCAGCTCACGTCTGCTCAGAGAAGATAAAGAAAGAGACAACTTTAAATCCTGGAGGATATGATCTCCTGCTATTTATGTGTATATTACTACTAATGAAATTTATTATCCAAACACCAGTAAGCCCTGTTTCTCCGTTTTCTAGCTGGAAGAAAGCAAACCACTGTTGTCGCTTTTCAAGCTGATAAGGCCACGCACCCTTCTGCCAAGCGGAACCAGGGGGTTTGAGGGCGTGGCGCCAAAAAGACCAAAAAACCAACTATTAGTCTTCTTTCTCCAAAAAAAAAAAAAAAAAAAAAAGAAGGAAAAGCGTAGACATAATTAAGCGCAAGTTTCACTCAATATGCGAAAGAACTGATCATACCTGGGAAACCGCTGTTTTCTGGGCTAGGATTTGCAGGGGGCTAGCCCCCTGCACCCCCGAGGCTCTGCGAGGCTTCAACGAATAGAAAAAGCTAACTACTACCCATAACCCGAGCGTAGCGAGCCCTGGGGGTGTGGGGGCGTGCCACAGAAAACAGCCCTGGTTGATTTAAGGGGGCTAGCCCCTGCATTCCCGTGGCTCTGCGAGGCTTCTACTAATGCCCCATCTCAAAATACCAAAAAATCAACTGTTGGGTCTTCTTTATCCAGTAAAAGAAGTGAAAGCGTAGACATAAATAAGCACAAGATTCACCTTGCGAAGGAACTAACCTCATCTGGGGAGCCCGTTCTTTTTTTCTAGAAAATAAATAGCAGAGATATAATCGAACAAGACCCAACGCTTGGCGAAGCCGACCCAGGGGGTCTGGGGGCTTGCCCCCAGAAAACAGCCTAACATTGTAATACAAAAATCGTAGCTCCGGGGAATTTGAGTATGGTAGTCTTAATTTACTGTCAGGCAAACGGCGATAGAAGTATTTCGGAAGAAAGTTTTTATCCCATAGCTTGTCCAAGGACTCTGGTATTAACTGTTCGACGTACCTGGTTTTGTGCACGTCGGCAATACGTATATCAATCCGGAAAACAGTTACCTGGGGAAAGAATATGATTAGAAGGGTAACACAGTTTGAAAAAGTGTATTTCACTACTAGCTAGTTCTTTATTAGCGTACTTCACACCCTCCCTTGCTCACACAACTGCTATTGAAAATTGAAATTGCAACATGCCCAGTGTCAAAGGCCCAGAATAATTTATTTATCATTTTTAGGTAGAAGTTTGTTGGTTAACAAGAAGATTGAAGTATTTGCAAGTATTTCATCACCAGAATAGCTCTGGACATAAACTGACTGAACACAGTTCCTACTTTTCTAGTGAAGCGAGTCCAGCGGGTCCGGGGGCGTGCCCCCAGAACTACCTCCACTGGGTTAGGATTGCAGGAGGCCAGCTCTCTGCACCACGTGTGGCTCTGCGAGGCTCCAACGAATAGAAAAAATAGAACACTACCCAAAACCTCCAGCGAAGCGAGCCCAGGGGGTCTGGGGGCGTGCCCCCAGAAAACAACACTTGGGTTAGGTTTTGGGCCATGTATCGATCGGAAGTACTTTTATCGGTGGACCGATCGGGGGGATAAAGCGTAGGGCCGGGTTTTGAATGGCCAGCCTAGTTATAGAAAACTAGAGTGCCGAAAGCTGTTTTATGGTAAGTAAGGTAAAAATGCGTGGAAGGTGTGGTTATTGACTGATATAGTCTGCAAACTACTGGGAGTCAAGCCAGCGGTTGCATTGGCAGTTTACGAAAGGTCAGTTGGAAGAGGCGAGAGGTCGGATACGAGAAAATGAACAGCAGATTCTGAGGATAACGGATCATAGCTTGAATGCACATGATCCGCAGATTCGAATATACATACATTGCATGATCCAAGTCTTGGGACGGCACTTGAGTCTGCGACAGCGAGCATTAGCCACGGCCGAGATATATATTTCTCGGTTTTTCACCAAGGCGTCTATTCACGAGGTCAACCTTTACCTAGTCATTGCTACGTGCGTTTATGTAGCATGCAAGGCAGAGGAGTGTCCACAGCATATACGTACCATCACGAGCGAGGCAAGGTCATTGTGGCCGGAGTACATTACACATGATGCAACCAAGATTGCCGAATGTGAGTTTTATTTGATGGAGGAGTTGGAAACGCATTTGATTGTTCACCATCCGTACAAATCGTTACGGGAGTTTTCACAGGCGATGACTGGCCAGTTAACATTGTCTCAAGAGGAACTACAATCTGCATGGTCTATGATCAACGACAGTTATGCCACGGATCTGATCTTGCTCTATGCACCGCACATCATTGCCATGGCCTGTATATATATTACCATTGTGCTCAAATCGCCACTGATGCGTCCCACTCGACCACCAGAACGTATCAAGGCGCGTATCGACCTTCTTGTGTCCTTTCTCGGCGAATCCGGCATTGACCTTGATAGAATCGCCGACTGCATCCAGGAAATGATCTCGTTGTACATTCGATGGGAGAACTACGACGAAGAGTCCTGCAAACAGGCTATCAAAAAACAAATTCTGCGCATTCAGTAAGGGCACGGCCCAACCGCGGTGACACTACGTCGCAGAAATGTCTATCGGATGAAAGCGGGGCCGGCGCCAGACCCCGTGGTTCTGCTTCGCAGAGTTTGGCTAAGTTGCATCTAAGAATATGATAGCCATCTAAGGTTTCGTCTGTGTAGCATGACCTTGATCAAGAACCGGTATGTTTGCGCCTTTGGTTTCGGGTATTTACTCGAGACCTTATCATTGTTTCCTGTGCGGTAGAGGGTTATCTTAGTCATTTTATCTGTTAATAAGGACTTGGTTTGACTGACTATACTAATCTCTTAGATGTGTAATTTGTGTGGATGGGACGAAGAGGTCAGTCAACTTTTAGAGGATTTCAGAAGACATGATTTAGTACCATTCGGCTGTTTAAATTGTGGCACGTGCCATGGATAAGCTGTACAATTGTGCATATTGTAAATTTACAACTGAATAAAGAGAAGCAGTTAATGAAGAGCAGAAGCGGTTGTAGTTTTGCTTTAAACAATAATTTATACTTAATTTATCCGGTGATACACTTGACGGCTGGTATAGCTGGAGAAATGACCGTCTAATGTGACTTTTTTTAATGAAAGTATCATTCAACTTTAACCCAGCCTTTTTACCATGAGGCATATTCGTATAAGCCTCGCAGAGCTAATGCTTTTGGTACTTAAAAAAGAGCAATATAGGCCTATTCTAAGCTTGTTTCATTTTCAAACAATTCTCGATGCTTTAGTTCTACAAAATGTTTGGACCCAAATCCTGCTTAGGTAGACGTATATTAAATCTACACAGAGGAATGCTATTTACCCAGGTCAGTGATGACACATCCAACCCATGCTGGTGGAATGGTGTCAATTCTACCCGGTCGAGGGTGAAATGTACCTAATTATAAGTATATGATCACAAAACCTTTATTAGAAAAGCTCTAGCTATTAGGTATAGTAATTGTTGAGGATATGGACGATTGATGATCGAATATGAATTTGCACGCGAAATATTGTAACACGCGCTTCAATATCAGGGTTTGCCTGCGAGAAAAAGTTGTTACTTCGAACTCAGATACCAAAGATGGCTAAAACCAGTGGGTACAGATCTACAGGCCGGCTCATGTTACACATGAAAATCGATATAGTCAAGTCTGAGATGCATATTTGAAAATTCTGCTGCTTAGAAGAGAAGAGACCGACGTAGCGTCGACCTCGTATTCTCCAGCTGCGGGACCAAGCAAGTTAATCGACTCAAAGACACACGTACTCTTTCTGTTGGCTTCATACACTCCGGGCAAACAGACAACCTTCAATATTCCCACTGAATTTATCTACAAGCATGGAATGTACTCGTCTCAAGTGTGCTTTCCTAATTAAGATCAGCAATGCCGAGCGATCTTGCTTGAGTAGTACTATCGTTTTCGACACGACTGATAATTCGAGATGTTCACTGGCCCGTAGAAGGCCATCCCAAATGGGGCTTTATTGTCCTTCCTGGCATGGACTCCAATTCAAAAGATGCGCCCTCATTCCATACTCCTCCAATATTGCAATTAATTACGTGTGTTGGGCGTCTGCAAAAAATGAGTGTACTTCTCTCAACTGGTGCAACAATTCCGGTCTACGTAGCGGACCACTAGAAGTAAATCTTTCAGTGGGCAAATCCAGGAGACCTAAACAGATCTACACCCCCCCAGGAAACAAGGTGAAAAGAGAGAGTCACACTAAAGAGCAGCTGGCTGTATTATAAACACACCTGTACGCATATTGTTACGCCAGCCAGGTTACCTCATTTGACAACTGCAAACTGAAGCATTTTGTGCAATGACAAACATCTCGCACTATTTCATAGCCAGGCATGTGCCGAAAGCATACAATTTCTGAGAGTGTGGTTTTCTGGGGGCAAGCCCCCAGACCCCCTGGGCTCGCTTCGCTCGAGGTTATGGGTAGTGTTCTATTCTATCTATTCGTTGAAGCCTCGCAGAACCACGGGGTGCAGCGGACTGGTCCCCTGCAAATCCTAACCCAGAAGAGGTTTCTGGGGAATGCTCCAGACCCCAAAGCTCATTCATTTCTGAGGGCACGCCTCCAGGCCCCAGGGTCAGCTTTTCTGAGTTTGAGGTATAAATATTGTAAAGCACATACAGCTCTTTCAGAAATGGCATGCATGCCCTTTAATTTAATAAATTTATAAACTTGCAATCAGTATATATACAGGGTGCAGGCCACTCTAGCTAGCTGATCGATCACGTGCATAGGTGTGTATTAAACTCAGTTATACACTAAACGCCTGTTGTTGCTAGCAGAATGAGCACATACGTCAGAAATTGATATTAATTAACTACACGTAGCGGCAGCTAGTACATGAGAGCACATAATTAACGAATTAATTATATGCCACTGGCATTACATGGCATGGTGCCCCCGTAAAATATTGGATCCAACGCATTCTTGGCGGATTATATCTAGTTATAGCTATAACGTAAGACCTAAGAAGACTCCATGTTTTTGTCCAGGAAAAGACCACATAAATATTATTATATTTCGTAGCAAACCAGCTATTTACGTATCAGATTTGTCTTTCACTTTACAGTTCCGGAACAGGTTGTAATACTAGTAATCAATTTACTCCAGTCTGAGTAACGACATAATATACAAACATATGCCTATAAAACCTCAAAAAGGAGCTAGAGTTTGTATGTTGGTCTATGGCTGATTCAGACGTGTCGGGGTTTGAAAGGTTCAGCGTTGAGGTAGCAGGGCCGGATTCCTCTTAACTAATGAGCGTGTGGTTTCGAAACTGTGTTCTATTCTATTCAACCTCTTTCTTAAGTCAATTCGCTTCTTTTTCGAACATCTCAACCCATGGGGTCAATTCCATCGAACTTCTGGCATTCGCATATTGATTGTATCTTGTTTATAGTCCTATGTAAGTCACATGTTGTAGCCTACATCAAGTCGGACTGTGTTTCGCGTGCTGGTGTGATCCGGTCGGACGTTTTCGGCATTTTGTCTTACTCGCACATTGACTGTTACTGCAAACGTCGCCTGATCCTCCTTATAGTAAGTATATGCACTTTTTTATCTACATTACCTGGCGTCCTCATATTGACGACACCTCACAAGGATATGTTTTTCATCTTCCAATTCACCACACTTGTACTCTTTGTTGGAGCCCCTCAACCTCTGGATGTAATTTCCAACGTATTCATGTTGTCGCATTTGGATGATTCAGCTGAGGTTATATAATACCAATCTGTTTTTAGGACAATTGGAGGAGTATTCACTCAAAAAACCCAGGGGGGAGGGTTCTTTATTTATCAGGAAATTGTTTTACGATAAATTTTGAGTCCCTAACCCTCAAAAAGGCGTAAAATAGCGATAAAGAAGTGAGGCGATCATCGGATTACGTAACAAAATGCCGTTGATTAGTCATTTTTTGCCCAAGATTACGTAACCAAATTGAGACATTCGTTTATGAATGAAGAATATTTTTCGCATGTCAGGCGCAAGACCCTGGAGAGTGAGAGCCTGAACTATACCAGTCCACACGGTGGGTGTATCTCTTGAGGATCACTAACAGTGTGTAGAGACGGGAGTACCAGATGGTAGCAACTAATATAGATTCACGATGTTCAAGATAGCGTGCTATCTTGGGAGATTAGATACTTATATATAGTAGAGTAGTGCGGTAGGTAACCAGCCATATGTTAGAGCACACAACATGGGAGTGCGGGTAACATCGCAGAATTTGGGCGTGTGGCGCAGTTGGTAGCGCGTTAGATTTGCATTCTAAAGGTCTCTGGTTCGATCCCTGACTCGTCCAATTCTTACTTTTTGGTTCCCTTCTCTGGATCACGTGATTAAATTAATATATATATATATATATATAATTATAAGCTAGTTATATGAATTCCCTGGCCGGCATACAGCTAGCATGTGCTATATAGTATATGTATACGCGTGCATGCAGCTATATATATATAGCGCTAGCATCAATGCACGTACGCGCGCGGTAACAACCCACCTCGCTGTTACTGTCAAATTTATTGTCTGTATAATATAAGCTGACCGGCCGGCCTTAGTTTCTAGACACATTCATAATGCTGAAACGTAATATAATACCGAAGCAAGGGATGACCAATGCTACTTATAATATTCGGAGAATGCTAGCTATAGTTGATACCTAAGCTCAGAGCGGCCGTACTCAAGCTCAACACGACCGTAGTCGACCCAGGAAACGTCTCGCCGTTTACTCTTTCAGAAAATAAGAGACAGCGTTAGCTCTGCTCCTCAGATGTTTCTGGGTTAGGATTTGCAGGGGGGCAGCCCCCTGCACCCCCTTGGCTCTGCGAGGCTCCAACGAATAGAAAGAGTAAAACCATTACCCATAGCCTCGAGCGAAGCGAGCCCAGGGGGTCTGGGGGCGTGCCCCCAGAAAACACTCATTGGGTTAGGATTGCAGGGGGCTGGCCCCCTGCACCCCCGTGGCTCTGCGAGGCTTCAACGAATAGAAAGCACAGAACACTACCCATAACCTCGAGCGAAGCGAGCCCTGGGGGTCTGGGGGCGTGCCCCCAGAAAACACAATCCTTCGTTTTGATTTGCGTGGCCCTGCGAGGCTCCAACGAATAGAATAGTGCCGCTTACCCAAAATCTCGCGAAGCGAGCCCCGGGGGTCTGGGGGCGTGCCCCCAGAAACAGGTAAGATAATGAAGCTGGTGAGTTAAGTCACGTGAGGGAATAGATGGGGCGTGCGCGCAGCACGCGAGGTGTTTCAGGGGTAGTCTTAGTTCCACGTCAGCTTTTTTTAGGCGCCGTTGAGGCTGGGCTGGGGGGCGAGGGGGCAGGAGCGAGGGGAGGGATATATGTATTAGAGAGCGCGAGTGTCCAGACGTTGCATCGTGGGTTGTACTGTTATGTGTGATGCCGCGTGGGTGGTGGTGATGCGAGGTGGAGATGCATGCATGAGGACTGATTTTCACGTGTGTTCTATTTTTTCGCAGGGGAGGGAGGGGCTGCGGGTGGGTGATGGAAAATTCAGCGATACACCCAACGCTCCATCCGATCAACCACCACGACACTACACGCAACGACATGACGGAGGTCGACAGCAGCAGCGGCACTTCCGTGTCGGCACAGACGGCGGTGCAGCGGCAGCGGCGGCGACCAGAGAAGGAGGACGAGCAGCAGCAGCAGTATCCGGCGTGGCGGCAACGACCTGACGCCCGGGGCGAGGACTCGCTGACAAAGTATCTGGGCGACCGCCAGAAGCGGTTCTGCAGCTATGTGCTGGGCCTGCTCCTGGCGTGCCACCAGACACGGGCGCTGCAGCAATACACGAGCAAGTTCCTGTACCTGCAGTACGTGGACCCAGCAACGGGGCTCGCAAGCATCGGCCGCGACGACGTGTACTTCGTGCTGACGTGGGTGGTGGTGCTGACGCTGCTGCGCGTGGCGCTCATGGACTACGTGCTCATGCCCACGGCCAAGGCGTGGAAGATACCCGTGAGGAAGCGGTTCCGGTTCGCGGAGCAGGGCTGGTCGGTGGCCTACTACACGAGCTCGTGGCTAGCGGGCATGTATTTATTGTACAACTCCGAGTATGCTTTTTCGGCCCGTCACTTCTGGATTGGCTGGCCCCATTATGAGCTGCATCCGTTCATGAAGGCCTACTACTTGGTGCAGATGGCCAGCTGGGTCAGCCAGATCTACGTGCTCAACGTCGAGGAGAAGCGCAAGGACTACGTTCAGATGTTCACCCACCACATCATCACCTGCTGTCTCGTCGCCGGCTCGTACTACTACTTCTACACGCGCGTCGGCCACGTCATCATGGTCCTCATGGACGTTGTCGACACCATCCTCTCCACGGCGAAGATGCTCAAGTACAAGGGCTACAACCGGCTCTGCGACGCCCTCTTCGGCCTCTTCCTCATCACCTGGGTCACCGGGCGCCACGTCATCTACAACTATATCACCTACTCGGCCTGGCGCCACGTGCCCCACATCATCGCCACCGGCTGCTACTTCGACCAGAACGGCCACCACAAGCGCTGCTTCACCCCCGCAGTCCACGTGACCTTCGTCTCCCTCCTCGTCAGCCTGCAAATAATCACCCTCATCTGGCTCTACTACATCATGCGCGTCGTCTGGGGCATAATAAACGGCCATCCCGCCGACGACAATAGAAGTGACGATGAACATGAAGATTAACTCTTGTACTCCAATTATATTCTCCTTTTTGTTACATCCCTCAATGGTTTTAACCTGGGGGCACGCCCCCAGACCCCCTGGGCTCGCTTCGCTCGAGGTTATGGGTAGTGTTCTGTACTTTCTATTCGTTGAAGCCTCGTAGAGCCACGGGGGTGCAGGGGGCCGGCCCCCTGCAAACCTAACCCAGTAGTGGTTCTAACCTGGGGGCAAGCCCCCAGACCCCCTGGGCTCGCTTCGCTCGAAATTATGAGCCGTCTTCAGTCCTTTCTATTGGTTGGGGCCTGGCAGAGCCACTGGGTTTCAGGAGGCTGGCTCCCGGCCCATCAGACCTCAGCGTTGTGTTTCGGAGCTAGTTCCCGGGCCGTCAGCGCTTGTTTTACTCGATTAATACCTTGTCTGCGAAACTGATCCGATAGTGTTGCTTTCTTTCTTGGAAGGAAGAACATTACTAGACGTAGTTGCTTCCCACGAGGACTTTGCAAGGTTATTTTTAATCAAGACGTACTTATTGATTCTCTTCTATCTAGATATGTATTTTGGTTGGATCCAATTATTTAGTCGGAAATAAGGAGTATAGCTAGGAGAAAATCGAAAAGGGGTCCCTGGAAAGAATGGAAATCACTAGATTTGTTCAATTTAGCTTTCGGATTACTTCGGCCTTCTGCTGGGTAGTACTTATTTTCCGCGAAGCGGAACAAACGTGTTTTCTTCTATGGCAAAAGACTCGGTTGTTTCTCGCTTTTGGGAAGTTTACGAGAGTGCTTCTTTCCAAATTGGCTCTTAGCCAATTGGAGATAAGGGGTAGACGACGGGACGCGGGATGTATATCTTTTCTATGAAGAACGAAATTGGTTCAACTTGTTGGTGACCGGCAGGCTAACTTTTTGGTTCGTTTTTACAAAACAAAACAAAGCGACTCTAAGGTTTATGAATGTATTTAACTTTCAGGTGATTTTAGCAGGCTACTGGGTAATACCTATCTTTGCAAAGACAAACAAACGCTTTTGCTCTTTTCTAGAAAGAAGAAACCAGTTAATTTCATACACAAACCAATTTAATTTATCTGGGCTGTTTCAGGGGACTGCTTCTTCTGATACTATACCTGATTTGTTCTTTTTAATAAAGAACCAAAATATTAGTTCTGCGAGGCCCGAAAGTGTTGCTCCGCGGCTCTTACGGCTTTTTCTGTACAAACCTTTCGCTCCTCGAAACAGATAACCATTTTTCTGATTCGGCAAAGCGGAACAGCGATTTTAGTGTCTTTTCTGGAAAACTAAGAGCACCTCTACCGAGGAAGAGCATTGGCTACAAACATCTCAACTACAATTAATCCTTTAGGATAAGTTCTGCAATCAGACTGAAATGAGCTGTGCACGCTCTTCGAAAACGTGTTCAGATACTTTGAGTGAGACTGCCCATCATGGATGAAACCTCACGCGGGATAATCTGCTGATCTTTTGCTTGATATGGACGACCAGAAAGCTTAGCCCTGCAGAGTGCGGATCATATGCTTGGCAATAATTCTACTACGCACGCGATATCCGTTTCGTTAAGTTTACCGGAGTAGGACACCAATTGAGAAGCTGAGAAATACAGTCCAACTTCCCCAAAATAAACTCATCACACTCTTCACAGAAGGAAGTCAAGCATGCTTTCAACGAACGACACCTCTGCCACAGTTCATAAAACTAACTCATTCCGACACAACCAAAAGCTAGCTTGAAAAACCATTCGAACAAACTCCTACACCTGGACTTTGGCGAAGATGAAAATAATGCTCCTATTGCATGTTCTACTGACATTAAGCAACCTATGAGGTCGTAACCCCATAGGCTTCGATTGGTTCCAATATTTTTAATCTCTGGAATCTCGCAATCCTAACCGGTGGTTGTTTTCTGGGAGAATGCCCCCAGACCCCTGGGTTCGCTTCACTCGAGGTTATAGGTGATGTTTCATTCATTCTATTCGTTGGAGCCTCGCAGCGCCAGGGGGATGCAGTGGACTGACACCTGGAAAGAGAGATTTGCAAAATTGAAAATTTTCACAGCGATTTCATTGGTACCACTGTAAGGCTGGTCCTTACAATAAATAGGTTTGCCTTCACTCTCCTGAACCTCATTATACATGCTGAAGAGAAGAGACCTGATCAACAAACAGATGAGACCCATCGTCTTGAAGTTCGTGCCCTGCCTTGGACATATTCCGACAATTTGGATTAGAAACAGCGTTGACTGACGATAGTGACCCTTCGGAGACTACGGATGAACGTCGAAGTCGCCACTTGTATTCTCATCGCTACGCCTCTTGGAGGCTTCAAACGTTCAGTCCAATTATTCAGACCACAAGTAGTCCCCCAAGTGTCAAGCGTCAATACCACAATTTCACTTTTAGTGATACTTTCCAGACTCCGTGGCTCCGCTTCGCGGAGATGCATATTCAAGGAATTCTTCCCTGAGCCAGGTCAACCCAACTCAAAGTCACTATGTTTCCCCACATCATCTATATTTTCGAACCCAGCGATCAGAAGAGCACGCAAGAATCATGTTTAATTCGGTACAAAAAGGCTTCCAGCTCTCTGAACCTTCATTACAGCCATTATCACGGCATCCGAAATCATTGTAGCTTGACACCTTGGCCAGATTGTCACATCGAAACAAGGCCGATTTAGGCATCAACTAGCCAAAACTACTCTAGGAATAACCGCTCCTAACCCAGTTGTGTGTTCTCTGGAGCACGCCCCCAGAACCCCGGGGCTCGCTTCGCTCGAGGCTATGGGTAGTGTTCAGTTGTTTCTATTCGTTGGAGCCTACTAACATTTCTCACATTCAGCACTATTTAGTATAAAAATTTCTCAAGGATTTTCGCCTAGGGTCAATTCCCGCTGTCGAAAAGCCTTAGCAGCTGGACTTGTGGATTATACATCCCCAACCCTGTAGTTCACTTGAAGAAGCACCCCTTCCACGTCTGAGTTCCCGAGATCGGCACATGCAAGACCAGCCCATCCCATCTGTTCCAATCCCTCTGGAACTCCTTTTATGTGTTTCCCAAGCTACTGACATACTTTTCGATTGAATTTTGCTGGGGGCTGACCCTGTGCTCTGCGGGGCTTCAACAAACAGAAAAAACTGAGCCTATCCATGAGTTTGAACGAAGCGTGCCCTGAGGACCTTGGCCCGCCCACAGAAAAACTACCAGTTGACCAGTTTCCTTCTTTTCTCGAAAAGAAGCAAAAACATTAGTTCTGCTTCGCACAAGGGTAGTTTTGACCCGAATCTCGAGCGAAGCGAGCCATGGGGGTCTGGGGGCGTGCCCCCAGAAAACCACTACTGAGTTAGGATTGCAGGGGGGCCAGCCCCCTGCACCCCCGTGGCTCTGCGAGGCTTCATCGAATACATACCCAAAACCTGGCGAAGCGAATCCTGGGGGCGTGCCCCCAGAAAACTACCAATTGAGCAGTTTTATTCTTTTCCAGAAAAGTTCGCAGAGGGCCAGTTTGTGCCCATAGCTTCGAGCGAAGCGAGCCTAGGGGGTCTGGGGGCGTGCCCCAGAAAACTACCAGTCGAGCAGTTTTCTTCTTTTCCAGAAAAGAAGCAAAAGCGTTTGTTCTGCTTCGCAGAAGGCCCGTTTCTGCCCATAGCTTCGAGCGAAGCGAGCCCCCAGAAAAACAGCCCGATTTGTGTGGTTTGTGGATATATTTCTAGATCGTTAACTAACCCAAATAAAGAAATGTGCTGGATGAGATGAGGAGTTTTATCGTTCGAGGTGGACGTAGTTTGAGGGGCAGATGCCGACCTCGCCGTTCTCGCGGCGGGCCTGCCACCAGCGGCCGGTGATGTCCGACACCTCCAGGATCTCGCCTTTCTCGAACGAGATCTCGTTTGCATCGTCGGGACTTGCCTGGTACGAGTACAGGGCGCGTGCCTTGTACGGGTACTCGGACGGCGTCGACAGCACGTCGCCCGTCATCTCGCTGCCGCCCACCAGGCTGTTCTGCTTCGAGTCGCTCTCGGGGTCTTCGTCCGTCAGTCCGTTGCCGCCGCTCGAGTTCTCGAACGCGCCGCCCAGCTGCGCCGAGGTAAACATCGCGGGGTGCCCGCCACCCCCAGCCCGGCCGGGGGGTCCCTCGTGCGGCTGACCCGTCGGAGGGCCGCGATAATTCATGCCGATGCCCTCACCATGGGCCATGAAGGGATTGGACGATCGGCGGGCCATCGAGTCGGTGCCGGTGCCATAGGCCACGCTATCATGATGATGATGGATGGCGAATGAATCGACGAAGGCATGGAGCCTTGCGTCGTCGGTGGTGCCGAAATACAGCATCCAGAGAATGTTGATGATGGAGAGAAGAATGTGGCCCGCAGCAACCGCGCCGTTGGACGGCTGCGTCTTCCACACGGAGTTGTTCGTGCTGTTGGTGGTGTAGATGGTGGCGGTGGCGAGAAAGCCGACAAGGGCCGTCCGATGGGCGTGCAACGCGCTGGCGCCAACCGTATAGATCACACCCACAATCACACAGAACTCAAACGCTATCCCCCACCACGTCAGCGTCGGGAAGGAGCTGCTAGACACGTCCACAGCAATGGACCCCGCCAACGCAATCACCCACCCAATCACCGCAATCGAAATCGTCGACAGCGCAAACGGGTCGCCCACTATCAGCGACACCGAGAACCCCCGCCCGGCCCGGCGCCGCCCCCCCAGTCGTGTGTCCTGAAACGCCATTCTGTCGCTAGCTCACTAACTGCTGCTGGCTATCACAACCACTTTCTTGTTGTCGTTGTTCTAAATGCTAATAACGCTGTGCTGCTGCTCACTCGCGCGTGCCTCGTTGTTTCACCGCCGTCTGACTCAGAGCTCCCGCACAGTCAGTCAGTATTCAGTACGTCCAAACCTTGAGTATATTCTCACTCTCCTCCCGCTTCTGCTGCACCCAAAACTACAAAAAAAAAAAAAAGACGTTGCCCTTCCTCCCAACTCTCCCCTAACCCTGAAACATTTCCTCCCAACTCCTAAAACACACATGCGCGCATGCATGCGCGGACACCCCCAGACCCCCCCCCTCTAGCGCTTGGGTCGTGTTTTCTGGGGGCACGCCCCCAGACCCCCGGGGCTCGCTTCGCGAGGTTTTGGGTAGTGCACGTTTCTTACTATTCGTCGAAGCATCGCAGAGCCACGCGTAACCCAGATGAGTTTTTTCTGGGGGCACGCCCCCAGCCCCCTGGGCTCGCTTCGCTCAAGGCTATGGGTAATGTTCTATTCGTTGAAGCCTCGCAGAGCCACGGGGGTGCAGGGGGCTGGTCCCTTGCAAATCCTAACCCAATGAGTGTTTTCTGGGGGCACGCCCCCAGACCCCCTGGGCTCGCTTCGCTCGAGGCTATGGGTAATGGTTTTACTCTTTCTATTCGTTGAAGCCTCGCAGAGCCACGGGGTGTAGGGGGCTGGCCCCCTGCAAATCCTAATCGAGATGAGTGTTTTCTGGGGCCACGCCCCCAGACCGCCTGGGCTCGCTTCGCGAGGTTTTGCGAGATGGACACTATTCTATTCGTTGGAGCCTCGCAGCGCCACGGGGGTGCAGGGGGTTGGCCCTCTGCAATTCCTAACCCACAAGGGTTTTTGGGCTCGCTTTCACTCGAGGCTATAGGTAATGTTCGGTTTTTAAGCCTCGCAGAGCCACGTGGGTGCAGAGGGCTGTCTGCCCTGCAAAACTGATTCTCAGAGGTTTTGGGGAAATGTTAATTAAAGGGACGCACGGCCAGAATATTCTATATGCATATACATGCATGGCGTGATTCATGTGGAATTAAGTTCAGACTAATTAGCTCGATGAAGTTTACGTGCATGCAGGTAGCACTCAGCTTGGATCACCATGGTTCTCTTCGGGACTATCATATTTATAGCTTGCCAGACCCTGGGTCGAACGCCGAATTAAAATTGGGTAGAGGTCGACTTCTGTGGGGCCCTTGTATTTTTCTATACAGCTAGCTTTTTTTTTTGGGGGCAAGCCCCCAGACCCCCAGGGTCGGCTTCGCCGAGCTTCGGGTATGTACCGGCTTTCTGCAAAGTAGAACTAGCGCTTTTGCTTCTTTTCTGGAAAAGAAGCAAGAAGAGGATTGTACTATGAGGTTTTGAGTTTGCCGAGGTTCGGGTATATACTGGTTTTCTGCGAAGCAGAACTAGTGCTATTGCTTCTTTTCTGGAAAAGAAGAAAGCTATACAGCTAGTGTTTTCTTGAGGGCAAACCCTCAACTCCCCAGGGTCGGCTTCGCCGAGTTTTGGGCACAGATTGGCTTTCTGCGAAACAGAACTAGCGCTTTTGCTTCTTTTCTGGAAAAGAAGAGGATTGCACTATGAGTTTTGAGTGTCGGAGCCCAGTTTTTGAGCGTAGGTTTTCTGCGAGTCGAAAACTAACGCACTGGAAGGTTTGAGTAAGGAAAGACATGGATGTAGCGCGGTGTCGGAATATGAGGCGGTGTTGGTCTGATAGTGACACATGGCGTATACAGATTGGGCCATGTGTCATATAATTAGTGTGGTGCTTTGATTGATTATTACATGAATCGTACCAGTTTAGCTATTGCGCCGCGCCGATCAGGGTCGATCAACCAAAAACCGTTGTAAAATGCAGATGGACACGTGTCGGGAGATAGTCCCGTAACGGTTCTTTATCCACAGAGGAGCACGTGAACATACCGCTTTTGGTCCTCTCTCGAGTAGAAGACCAGTAGGTTATCTAAGTCTGTGTTTCCAAACTACGTAAGGGGACTCGCAGGGCTAACGTGGTGCTCTTTTTTAAAAAGAATCATAAGTATCAGCTCTGCGAGGCTCCATCCAATAGAAAGAATGGAGCATCGCCCATATGCTCGAGTGACCCCGAGCTATCTTTTCCAGAAAAAGTCTTCTGGGTTATATTCATGCCCCCTGAACCCCAGTGGCTCTGCGAGGCTTCAACGGATAGAAAGAATGGAACACTACCCATAGCCTCGAGCGAAGCGAGCCCTGGGGGTCTGGGGGCGTGCCCCCAGAAAAAATCTACTGGTAACAAAATGATGAAGTTTAGATGCGAGTGTTTAGGTTTCCACAGATATGTTTAACGTGGCGGGGCGTGCCCCCAGAAATCACGATTAAAATAACTAGATAACATTCAGCGGAGCAAACGCTTTCGGATCTTTTCTGGAAAAGAACAATACAAACTGGTATTACTCTTGGTCTTGTAGAGATGCGTACTTTTGAAAATTTCTAAATTGTCATGACTGTGATAGTTGGTCTTAGATCGAAAGTAGGCGGCAAGTTTCAAGCTACGGGCAGATTTCGCAGTTGATACAAGGTTTGTTTCGGACTATACCGATCCGCATGGACAACGATTTAAGTTATGCGAGCCGCACAAAGGTATTGCTGAGCCCCACTTGATTCGGAGAAATCGCCGACAGAAGAAACACTACCGAATTAACTCGTAGTAAGACGGAGATTCACTATCACAACAATCCCTGTTAGAACCAGCGCTCATTAATTCGCAAGTTATGCAAAAGTTCGCGTCTGAGTAGTTCTTTCCTTTCAGAACTAAAAAACGTTGGTTCTACGTACATACAATTACTGTGTTTCTTAAGCTACCCAATGAGCATCACAAACTACGCATACGATAATGTTATTTTTTTTTAAAAAGGAACCAGGAGCATTAGCTCTGCAAGGCTTCATCGAATAGAAAGAATGGCGCATTACAGAAAAGATAAGGAAGACCTTTCATACGAAACTACAAGTCACATGGAGGAGAGAAATTATGCTGCGTAGTATTCAAAGAGGGGCCGTTGAGTCTTCGGTGGAATTAATGGATGATTAAAGGTAAAGAGGTACATAACGACAAGTTAGAGCCGAAACAGCTATTTCAAAACTCGGCCGTTTGAAGCTCATTTTTTGGCAATCCCTGTACAAAACCACATCTCCCAGGTTCCCGTGTTTTGTCAAACTAAATTCTTCAACGGTATTCTCATCTCATTTATTGATTGTCCCGCAGGGCGGATGTATTTAATTAGTCTATTTCAAGTATTTGAATAATCAAATAACCTAGTTCGCTGGTCACAGAACGCACATCAGCTTCAACCCCCTTTAATTTCCGTCAATATCTATTGTCTCAAAATAAAAACACAAACCATCCTATTCTATGATGCCTCCACTTAATTCTTCGTTTCTCCCTATTCTATCATCACATCCACAATTCCCCTCCAGCTCACCAACTTGTATCCTTTAAGGAAGCAGAATAACCAAAAACCGTAGCTCTGCGGAGATTCAACCCGTTGAACTACCGACTCTGTCAGTACTGTTCTTTTTAAAAAAAGAACCAAAAACATTAGCCCTGCGGGGCTTCAATTCATTGAACTGACCAAAACTACCGCACTTGCAAGAATTGTCCTATTCAATAGAAGAAAAAAGACATTAGACCTTCGAAAAATGGTACAACCAACCCCTGGATCTGTATTTTATCCCACCTTCAGCGAAGCCAAAACCCGCTGTATATATTGGCGTGCCCCAGAAACCCATGCCCAAACGAAGATTTTGTTCTTTTTTAACAAATATATCAGCCCTGCGGGGCAATCAATTGTTGTACATGGACTTAACCTCAAACCTCGACGAAGCCGACCCAGGGGGTCTGGGGGCATGCCCCCAGAAAAACCCCAAGCCCACTAAAGATTTTGTTCTCTTTAAAAAAAGAACCAAAACATCATCCCTGTGAGGCTTTAAGTAGTAACAGTCAATTCGAAGTACATAGACTTGACCCCAAACCTCGGCAAAGCCGACCCAGGGGGGCCTGGGGGGCACATGCCCCCCAGAAAATCCCATTGTTGTGAGTTTGTGAGTATTGTTCAACCCTCGGCAAAGCGGACCCGTGACGGATCTAGAAGCCAGAGAAATGATTGATTGTAGAGGAGTATATAATCTATGCAATTGGGAGAGAGGGTCTATAGTAACCAGATGTTGATCAGGAAGCACACGACTGCGACGGTGATGCCCCAGACTGCGAGGCAGATTGCGGCGTATCTAATGAATGTTTCTTTGGCCGACAGTCCGCCCTCCTGTTTAGTCTTGGAGAGCAGCGCGTAGGCGAAGACGCCGGGGAGGATGAAGGAGATGGACGTGGACCCGGTGGCGCCCACAAACGCGAGCATCTTTTCGAGCGACGTGACGGCCATCGCCAGCAAATAAGACAGGACCAGGATCACCGTCGTCAGGACAAAAAACGTCGGCGTCTCCAGCGGGATGGCGACAATGGCCGGCGTCTGGTTCTCCTCGTCCGAGTACACGCTGTCGTCCTCCGACGCCACCACCGTGAACCGGTGCTTCTGAATTCCGCGCTTGATTGAGTGGATCACGTGATTAGCAGAGACCCGTGACGGATGGCACTGGAGGGGGTAGGAGAAGATGACCATGATGACGATGGCGAGACGGCCGATGGTGGTGAAGACGGAGAAGGGGTACATCTGGATGATGTTTCCGCCGACATTATCGCCGTACGAGAGATAGCCCGCGAGACCCACGACAATGTAGAAGGCGCCCGAGGTGCCAATGGAGCCCAGCACCATCTCGAGCACGCTCTTCTCGGACGTCGACTCGAGCTCGTTGAGCACCGAGAACATGTTCTGGTGGCACGTGAAAGCGAAGATGATCACGGGGAGCGCCGAGAGCATGGACGACACACCCTGCGGCTCGAGCACCCGCACTTCCCCGCGATCTAGCAGGGTGTCGCCCAGAAGGAAGTGGCCCACGACGATGAGCACCAGGTAGCCCACCGACACGAGCGCTACCAGCGACGTGTATTTGAGCGAGTCGAGCTTGCGGAGATACGACAGGGGGCCCACGACCGCCATGGACACCGTGACCCAGAACTCGCGCTGCAGCAGGTACTCATGGGTCACACCCACAGACTCGGCGATCTGAGGCATGAGATCACCGATGATGATGATGTACGAGACGCCTACGCCAAAGCACTTCACCGCAATCGCCACGTCAAAGAGCACCGCGAGCGAGGGATATGTATGCTTTGCCACCGCAAAAAAAGAGGCGTGGCCCTTAGGAACGTAGCTCGCACACAGCGCCTGGAGATACAGACCAAAGCCAGCCGTGAGCCCCGCCAGAGCTATGACCCCCGTGCCCAGAACCATCCCGTTCGCCTTGTAGGCATAGGGCATCGCCAGAATGCCCGCACCGATGATCGTGTTGAGCAGATTGATCGTGCCCGACACCGTCGTGGCACCTCGAGTATGCGCACTTGCCATTCCTTCCTCTTCCTCGATCACTCCATATGTCATAATAAGCACAGCAACAACAGTCCTAGTCTAGTGCAGTGCCTTTATATATATATCGAGCCAATCCCACCTTCTTTATTAAAAATCTCCCATGCACCCCGCGCGCGCTTATCCTCCCAACACGCGCGCGCGTAATTGCGAACCATCACCTGCCCTCTCGTTATCGATAACGATATCAGCATGCCCCGTGCCCCGAGTTACTACTGGAAGGTTTCTGGGGGCTAGCCCCCAGACCCCCGGGGTCGGCTTCGCCGAGGGTTGGGTCGAGGATATGTACAGCCGTAAGTTGATTCATATTATTACTTAAGTCCGTGAGGCTTTGGTTCTTTAAGAAGTAGAATTAATATCGATCGGCAGCTAGTCCGTAGAGAAAGAGACTTTGGCCGGGCTGGGGTAAGGGTTGGAAAACGAGAAGATCGTTTCAGTTCAGCTATAGATAGAATATGATACAGGGTTTATAGAAGTTTATACTGCCAATAGAGCTCGAGAGGATCTAGAATCAGATGTATGGAACAGTGCAAAGAAGGGTAGCTGAGACATCGGAGTCCGATTGAGCAAGTCTAGATTTGGAAAGGCATCCATGATTTTTGTAGAGGCCAGATCTACGTAGCCGGTTTAAGAAGCGGAAACGCAGTGGCGAATTAGGTAGTTTGTTAAAAGCAAAAGCAGTTAATTGATATTGGCGTGAGTTTGGGCTCCCCGTGGCTCTGCGACGCTTCAACGAATAGAACATTGCCCATAGCCTCGAGCGAAGCGAGCCCAGGGGGTCTGGGGGCGTGCCCCCAAAAAACACTCATCTGGGTTAGGATTAACGCCCGTGGCTCTGCGAGGCTTCAACGAATAGAAAGAATAGAGCATTACCCATAGCCTCGAGCGAAGCGAGCCCAGGGGGTCTGGGGGCGTGCCCCCAGAAAACACTCATATGGGTTAGGATTAACGCCCGTGGCTCTGCGAGGCTTTGATCGATAGAATAGAAACATAGGACCAGGGAGTTGTTCAGCTGGTTGGATTCTAGCTAATTAGTGTACTTTGGAGCCCGATTAAGCTAGTGGTTTATGTACGCCGTAATTATTTATACTTTTGCTGTTAAGTTAAGTACAAGTTTAATTAAATTGTAATTTACGTATTATAGTTCTCATCGCGATAGGAACCGTAGCCAAAGGTGGAATTGTGGGCCTCCTCTCGTGAACATACAAGGTTTCATAGAATAGAAAGAATAAACCAATATCCATAACCTCCAGGGAATCGGCACTTCTACCAAACGGATGCTGTCACGCCCGTCTCTACAGACAATTCCAACATATAATAACAACTAAGGAGTATTTTTCAGCTGTTTACGTGCCCTAGAAACAGGGGTAAAGATTGGCCTTAGCCGACGCTCGGCGAAGCCGACCCGGGGGGGGGGGGGGGGCTGCCCTCAGAAAGAGTAAGATGGTGGAAATCAGCTGCATTTGACGTTCAGTGAACGCAAGGCAGGGAAAATTACTCCTACAGGAGCTATGAAGATTCTGATAAGAATCGATGTGCTTGGCATTCACCTGACTCAGAAACACGGCCACTTCAACGGCACACAGCCAATATTGCCCCAATAACCTTCTATGCAAACGCTTCTTTAGTTCTTTGTCCAGCAACAGAAGAGACCTTTATTGTTCACCTAAGGACAGGTCCCTGGAGCCCCCGAGTCGGCTTCGCTGAGCTTTGGGCGGCCCAGGTTTCAAACAAACAAACAAAAAAAAAAGCGCACCTTGGCTTCGCAGAAAGACACAAACCTAGTATTCTGCGAAGCAAAGTAAGCGCTTTTTGCTTCTTTTTCTTTGCAGGGAGCCAGCCCCCTGCACCCCCGTGGCTCTGCGAGGCTCCGACGAATAGAAAAAAAAAGGGGGCGTTCCCCCAGGGTAACAATCGGAGGAGAAAGAAGAAAAAAGACGAATGATTGGCAGTTTTCTGGGGGCACGCCCCCAGACCTCGTGGGTCGGATTCGTCGAGCTCTTTTTGGGTAGCCTAGGTTTCACACACCAGTCTTCTGCGAAGCAGAACAAATGCTTTTTGCTTCTTTTTCTAGAAAAGAAGAATAAGACGATTGGTTAGTAGTTTTTTGGGGGCACGTCCCCAACCCCCTGGGTCGGCTTCGCCGAGGTTGGGGATTGGAGGTAAAAGTAGAAAGATTCTTGTACGCAACAAATTAACACATCAAGTTGACGGTATCTAGCTTTTTCCAGCCACGGGAATTATATAATTAAGGATATGAATTGGTTAAACCCGCCTGACTATTTTTGATGCAGGGAAAGAATCACCCAAAGTTTTACCCGAGACTTGTTTCACGAACTATAAAATATCAACGTTAACGTACATCTTCCTGAGTTAGCTAGCATGGGGCATAGAAGGTACCTTCTAGAAATTAACAGCAGAACATCTAGTCATTAGCTACCACCAAAACAGAGATGACTTTCAGCACATGCAATTATGAAATTAATTTCCAGTCATGTAGTACCGACATTGAGAAATAGTACAACACACCACGTCAACGCCTCTAGGCCCCATATACGCATACGACTAAGGTTAATTATAACTCTATATACAGCACCCTTCTTTCCAGGAAGCAGCAAAAGCTTCCGCCCTGCTTTACAGAATATGCCTGAGACCAAACGCCTGACACGTTAATAAGACTAGACCCGCAATCCTCTTGCAACAAAATCTTATCTGATCTCAAAATTCAGACACCCCATCGCCCCATTGTCGTTACCACACAACACAACGGTTGCTACTGTTTTATATCCTTCTTTCAAGAAACGAAGCAAAAACCTTTGTTCTCTTTCCCAGGAGGAAGTTATACAGCCAAAATCCGCTACGTAGACCCAGGGAGTGACAACGAGTCGTTTGATATACTTCTTTTCCAGAAAAGAAGCAAAAGCGTTTGTCCTGCTTCGCAGGAGAGTCATACAACCCGAAATCCGCGAAGCGGACCCAGGGGGTCTGGGGGCGTACCCCCAGAAAATTGAGCTAGTCTTCTTTTCCAGAAAAGAAACAAAAGCGTCTTGTCCTGTTTCTCAGGAGAGAGATTTATACAACTCGAAATCCGCGAAGCGGACCCAGGGGGTCTGGGGGCGTGCCCCCAGAAAACTGAGCTAGTCTTCTTTTCCAGAAAAGAAACAAAAGCGTCTTGTCCTGTTTCTCAGGAGAGAGATTTATACAACTCGAAATCCGCGAAGCGGACCCAGGGGGTCTGGGGGCGTGCCCCCAGAAAACTGACAACTAGCCGCCTAGTATAGAAAGAAGTAAAGGCGTTTGTGCTACTCTCAGGACACCGTGAGAAACTCAAAGTTAATTAAACACACAACCCGAAATCCGCGAAGCGGGCCCAGGGGGTCTGGGGGCATGCCCCCAGAAAAAGATACGGGAGAAGCGGGAGCAGGCGGATAGACTATTTTTGGATACGGAAAATTATGAAGGTGCGTGGAAGCAGGGTTTTGTTTAAGGTTTGGGACGACCCGCCTCCGGGATTAATTCTATTTGGGGTAGATGTATATAAAGGGGGGATATATTCATGTGTGGGGAGTATATATGTTGACGGTTGGGTGTGTGAAACCGAGTGTCGGGGGTGGTGGTAAATTTTCACCACCTCCTCCACCATCACTACCGCCAGGACTGAGCATCACGAAAAAAATGGAACCGGAGACGAAGCGGCTCAAGACCGAGTCGGAGGATGTGTCTTCTGACCGAGGGCTGACCGAGGGCGACGTGGGCATTACAGAGTACCTGTCGCCGGAGCTGATGGGGTTTCGGGGCATCTTGAAACAGCGGTACACGGATTTTCTCGTAAACGAGGTTCTCCCCGACGGGTCTGTCTTGCATCTCACGGATCTCGGGCTCGCGGACAAGCGAGACCGACGCAGGGAGCGGCGCGAGCTTGCGCGAGAGGCTGCCGACAACGAAGAGAAAGAAGAGAAGGAGAAGGAGAAGAAGGTGCCTGAGCCCACTGAGGAGCAGCGGACGGAGCTTGTGGAGCTGCTTGGAGCGGAGACGTATGAGCAAGTGGTGGGTCTATTTTCGACTGGGACGAAGCTTATGACGGAACAGTCATACGAGTCGAAGGACGCTCGAACGCGGCTACATCAGCTGCTGCGGGAGGCCTTCTGCTCGCGACTCGAGACCCGGACAGACCCGGAGAACAGGTTTGTCATCACGCTGGCGACTGATCCGGGCAAGGGTGTGCGTCGACGAGGCGAGAAGCTGGATAAGACGCACATGGGGCCTGTTCAGGACTATGTGCACTTTGTGCTGTACAAGGAGAACAAGGAGACGATGGAGGTGGCGAATCTGCTGAGCAAGTTCCTGCGGATCCCGCCCAAGACGATCTCGTATGCCGGAACTAAGGACCGGCGTGGGGTGACTGTGCAGAAGCTCAGTGTGTCGAAGATTAAGGTTGAGCGGCTCAATGGGCTCAACAAGACGCTGCGTGGCGTGAGACTGGGTTCGTTTGAGTACAGTCCGACGCCGCTCAAGCTTGGTGAGCTTGCGGGCAACGAGTTCCTCATCACTATCCGCGAGGTGGACCTGATGGGTGCTGCGACGATCGATGATCGGCTCGACGACGTGGTTGATCGGGCGATGGACTCGCTGCGTACCCATGGTTTCATCAATTACTACGGGATGCAGCGATTTGGCACCTTCTCCGTCTCCACGCACACCGTCGGCAAGTATGTGCTCAACTCAGACTGGAAGCAGGTCGTGGATCTCATTCTCTCCGAGCAGGAGCTCGTTCTGCCCGAGAGTGTCGAGGCCCGAAAGCTGTGGGCCGAGACTAGAGACGCTGCAAAGACGCTCGAGCTCATGCCGCGCAAATGCGTCGCAGAGCAGGCCGTCCTTAAGGCCCTCGCAAAGGACCCCACGGGGTATCTCAACGCCGTGATGCAGATCCCACGCAACCTCCGGGTCATGTATGCCCACGCCTATCAGAGCTACGTCTGGAACGCCGTCGCCAGCGAGCGCATCCGGCGTTTCGGCACCGCCATCGTCGTCGGTGACCTCGTCATCGACGACAACGCCTCCGTCAAAAGCAATAGCAATAGCGACGACAACGACGACCTGGAGGAGGATCTCAAGGAGGTGCAGTTCACACGCGCCCGTCCAGTAACTCAGGATGAGGTCGAGAGCGGGAGCAAGACGATCTTCGACGTCGTGCTTCCGTCGCCAGGCTTCGATGTCGTGTACCCCGACAACGAGCTGGCGGACGTGTACAAAACACTCATGAGCAACGACGGGATCGACCACACCAACATGAAACGCAACATTAAGGAGTTCTCTCTGGCGGGCTCCTACCGCTACCTCATCTCTAAGCCCGGCAACGTCGAGTGGTGGATCAAGAAATACGACGACCCCACCGACCAGCTGGTAAAAACCGACCTCGATCTTCTGACCGGGGGAAACACACCTGAGGAACGCATCTCCGACGGCATCGAAAACGGAAAGAAAACCGCAATCGTCCTAAAACTGCAACTAGGCACGTCCCAATACGCCACCATGGCCCTCCGCGAGGTCATGAAGGTCGACACCTCCCGCCGGGGCGAGACCTGCGAGGTCCGCAAATCTAAAAACTCACCTAAATGAACATAATCCTATCCCGCCTCGTCAGAAAACGAACTCTTCTTGCCCGCCGAACTAACGCGTGTCCCCATGAGACTACTATTGGGTTAGGATTGCAGGGGGCCAGCCCCCTGCACCCCCGTGGCTCTGCGAGGCTTCAACGAATAGAAAGAAAAAATCACTACCCATAGCCTCGAGCGAAGCGAGCCCTGGGGGTCTGGGGGCATGCCCCCAGAAAACCACTTCTGGGTTAGGCTTTGCAGGGGGCCAGCCCTCTACACCCCATGGCTCTGCGAGGTTTCATCAAATAGACGGAATAGAACACTACCCATAACTTCGAGTAAAGCGATCCTAGAGGTTTGGTGTGTCCCAGAAAACAGCTCTGGGTTAGGATTGCAAGGGACTAGCCTCCTGATTCCCCGTAGCTCTGCGAGGCTTCATCGAATAGACAAAAAGAGTCACTACCCATAACCTCGAGCGAAGCGAGCCCAGGGGGTCTGGGGGCGTGCCCCCAGAAGACAGTTCTGGGTTAGGATTAGCTCTGTATGGCTTCATTGAATAGAAGGAAACATCGAACAAAGCCAGCCGGGCGTTGTCCCAGAAAAATGATATCAGCGAAAGGAGCCTTTGCTTTTGGCTCTGGATTATAGAGGGGAAAAGGTACGCTGAGGTCGATAAAATGCGATGTGCAGATTATGTATGCCGGCTACAAAGAAAAAGACCACATTAAATACATTAAGGCACATAATCTACTGCTCTACCGGTAATTTGATCTACAGTAATTCAGCAGTAGCTGCTGGCACATTAGCTTTTCAAGTATTGAACAGACAGAAAGGTGTTCAAGATCTAGAACATCCATGTGCGTGTGTGGACGTCGACATGAAAGGGTGATGTGATCCGCCAGATATCTGTGAAACACACAGGTATAAAAGTGCATGTATCTAAGTTAAATTCAACCACGCCAAGCTACGGCTTCTACATATGGTCCGATACAAGAAGAAGGGAACCTTGCTGATGGCATCATACGAGGAGCCAAAATGAAGTTACAATTTTAGAAAACAGACCAGGAGTAATGGGTAATGCGTTAGAGTTCTGAAGACTCTTTTCCGAGAATGACGTGTATAACGATAACATATTATCCTTTAGGAAGTAAAAGCGTAGTTCAGCACCGGTTAAGAATGCTGTGCTACCAAAGCCGTCTTATGGGATTCATGGATCTAACAATTAATAATAACAATTAAAAGTGCCTGAAATTCCAACATTATAGCACAGAGATTGGCTCTAGAGCTTTCCCGTAGGACCAGGACACTTTATAAGAGACCAGCTTGAGGTTTAACTTATTTGGAATTGAATCAGTGTTCTATTCGTTCCTGAAGCGTATATGGTAGTTAGTTTCCTACCTCTTGTAAATCCTAACCCAGTAGTTTTCTGGAGCACGCTCCAGACCCCTGGGCCCCCTTTGCACACAGCATCAATTAATGATACTTACCTTGAACCTCATGATAGAACAGTTACACAACTGCGAAAGGTGCCGTTCAATTAATACACAAGGAATTTTCTATGCATGTTTGGATTGTCTAGAAATAGTCCGCCTCTAACTCTCCCATCGGCTTCCAAACTACTTCACTTACTCATTGGCCTGTTCATTTAATACCAGGTTCTGCCAAATCCTTATTTTGTTCCACTACAGACGCTCACCCAAAGCCTCGGCGAAGCCGATCCAAGGGGACTGGACCTGGGCCCTGGTAGCGAGCCCCCCCTCAAAGCTCTTCTGGGTTAGGATTGCAGGTGCCAACCCTCCACCCCCGTAACTCAGAGACGCTTCAACTAATAGTAACAATTGAACGCTACCCACAGCCTCGAGCGAAGCGAGCTCAGGAGGTCTGGGGGCGTGCCCCCAGAAAACCGGTCTACTAGAGTTTTAACTTTCGCAGACAGAGCTTAATTGTCGCGATGTGAGGAATCACCAGTGTACACAAACAGTCAGTTGCTAGAGATATGCCGCCACATCGCTATAGAATCTTCACGCATGAGGGGAATGCGGCGAGTCGCAAGCCATTTGGGGCCACGTCTGAGGCGGAGCTCAACTCGCAGCATCAACAGCAACAGCAGCAGCAGCAACAGCCGAAGGTCAAGAAGCTCATCAACAAGCATTCATGGGGGTTCAAGCCGCGGGCTGCGAGCTCGCCCAACCTGACTACGTACGGCCAGCGGCACCAGCAACAGCAGCAGGAGACCAGCATTAGTCCAGAGCCAGTGCAGGACGCCAAGGTCATGAACCGACCCAACACGAGCCACAAGCCGAGCGTGATCATCCCTTCCCGTCTGCAATTGGCATCCGACAGGTCAGTCCAGTTCAGAGGCATTCCCGCATCCGTGGGTTTGTCTTCTATAGTGGCCCAAAGCAGCGGCGGGCCCCTGGAACGAATCGAGACCAAGCCAGAGGGCGGAGGCGGAACGTACACCGTAGAGCTCCACTTCCTGCATCCAGCCAACTCCACAAGCTTCTTCAATTATGCGTCCACAGGGAGATTCATCGTCAATGGCCAGCCCTACCTCCCCTACCGAAACCATTCGCATTACAACATCAAGTCGCGGTCAGTGCTTGAAGAAATGCTCTACCGAGGCGCCAGACGCTGCGTCACGCTCAAAATGCTCAACTCGGCCGAATACCTCAAGTCTGCGAACAAAAAGAACGGGTATAACGTGTCTTTGAACCTCACGCTGGAGTGGATCAAGAAACACTTCGAAAAGCTCGGCCAGATCGTGTCGATCCAGCCAATGATCACCACAACTGTCACCATCTGCATCCAATACGCTGACGTCCGTTCTGCCATCCGCGCAAAGTCCTTCTTTGACAAACGCGACGACGATTGGGCAAAACTCTACTCCCGATGGACCCTTAAATACGGCAAGGATCCCGTCGACAAAACCTGCCCAGCTTCCTTCGCCCGCTAGTTTATATCCTAGAGATAAGTTTAAATTAAACGCAACCATGTTTGTCGAGGCTTTTTTGGGGGCAAGCCCCCAAACCCCCTGGGCTCGCTTCGCTCGGCTCTGGGCATGTATAGTATCTTCCACAACGCTGGGTCAAAGCAGCTTTCTCATTCTCTGGGAGCACAGGTGTGTTTCGTGCCCGTTTCAAAATACCTATTACGTATTTTGCCCCAGTCCTCTGAAAAATAGTGAATAAAGGTCAGATTGATTCATTGACTTGTGAAACTGGTAACCAGTATCTTTCTGGCACGAGTTCTCCAGAAGCAGTTGTCGACGATAAAGAAGAGGGCAGTTTGCTAACATGATCGCGGTTTGCAAAATAATTCTAAATCAACAATGAAATTTAACAGTTTTTGGTTTTTAAATAATTAAAGTGGGCAATCTCCGTCCTCATGCAAGGGCAACATCGGTGAAGTCGACATCCCCAGAAATTGATAATAGAAGTTAATTTCTTATTTAGGCTACCCCAAACCCGGCGAAGCCGAGCCCAGAGGGTCCGTGGAGCACGCGCTCAAGACTGACACCCGGCTAGATATTATATAAATAACCCGTACAGACACCGAGGTTTCGTTTTGTAAAATATGGGCTAAATTTGACCCCCTCCTGGGAATATGTGAGCTGGAGGAAGTGCTCGATTGGGGGGACGGAAGCGGCCCAATCCGGGACTCTTTCCCGTTCGAAGTTAGTCGCCTTATCCTCAGAGTAATCATGTGAGCGATCATGTCGGAGACCTAGCTCCAGCCTCCAGTTGAATGCCTTGACTAGCTCTTCCACCAGACAGGCTAAGATTGCGTATCTGATTGGGTCGGGGTCTTTAGGATCAGGGCAATTAGCCAATCTCCATCTCTTGCCAGTGTGAAAGAAGTAGTACACACAATCGTATCCCAGCAATCTCACTCGATCCGCACAAATTTCTTCCATCATGCGATAGAGACATCGTAAAGGTGTGTCTCTTGCCTTGTAGATAGGAATGCACTGGCATTCGGCAAGCCCTGTGTGCCTCTCTTCTATTATGTCCGCTCCACCCGCTTGCAACGCTGCGACGTCAGCATATGGAGGGAGCTCGAAGTACCAGGGATACGGGTTTAACAGCTTCCTTAAAAGCTTCCAGAAACACGGGGTATGTCTGAGACGGTGAATTGTCGTTCTTACCTGGAGAGGACTATTGCTCACCACCAGAAACGTCGGCAGCGGTTTAACCTTCACCGTAGTGTCCCGCTGGTCTTCCATGGTAATCTTGTGAGCAGTCGGCTTGCCCCCAAACCATGATCCTCTTCGAATGCTAAACTTAAATTAAAGCCAATGAAAACCTCCGCTGGCCTGCCCCAAACCCGAACATCGGTCTTCCGATCCCACTTTAGAGTCTGTCGGGTAACCTTCCGATACATTCGCCCATCCGATGTCCATCTCTGACCGTGTGTCTATATATATTAATTTCCTGGGGGCACGCACCAGAGCCCGTAGCACCGCTTCGCGGAGGCCTGTAGATCGAATTGAATATTGAAGCTTAAGTACTAGTTCCAACCTCTCACGTGATCATTCTCCCTAACGCATATTTAATTAACTTATTATTGTAGATTTTCCCTATAACTAGCTATTTCATAGTTGATGCTAAAATTTCAGAAAATTGTGAATATTAATTATATAGGCTTGGATTATAAGCATTTTATCTCTTGCCAGGGCAACAAGTGTTAACGCCGGAACCCTATTTTGTCGCGTGTACGTGAGTGCAGCCGGCTATTTTTACTATACTTTTTGTTTCGTCAAGGAGGGAATTTCGTTTGACAAGATTGCAGCACAGTTTGTCATGCCAATTTCTGCTTCTCTTTCCATCGGAGAGCAAATATAGCAAAGAAACGCGTTTATCAGTCGACCAGTATCCAATTGACTTCTTGGCGAAGGATAATATCTCTCGGAATAAAAGGAAATAAAATTTAGTGCTATTCTTTCGCTTTTTAAAAGGCACAGAATGCGGAATTTGTTCTGCTTCGCAGAATAATCTTTGCGCTCAAACTTAGGAAAAGCGGAACTGCAGGAGCCTGAGGATCCACATGCGTACCGCGTGCGGGCTAACAGGTGGCATTCCGTTCTTTCAAGAAATAAGGGAAAAGAGTACGTTACCCTGCTTTGCAGACGTCCCACACCTAAACCTCCCGCGTAAAGTAAGCTCGATCTGGGGTGCGGTGATTGCCCCAAGCTAGAAACAGTACGTACTAGTGGCATGGGGTCAACAATCGACAGATATACGGCATGCAGAGATAAAATATTTTCCCGTATATCGATCGAACGATATAATTTAATAATAATTAACTCATTGGTTTCTTTGAACTAGTTAGGTTTATATATAACTCCGTGACTGTCGTAGCGACTTTGAAATGCTCTTGCGACAGCATCGATTGCAAAATCATCAACCGTGGCATAAATGTATCGATTCAAGTTCTTGAGGAACTGTACTGACACCGGACATCCTTCACGCTGGACGATCTTTTTCAATAGTACTGTGGCATCTGAAATGTCTTCTTGTCTGTTATATCCATTAATTCTTTTCAGTTTCGTGGCTAGGGACCAATACCAGCGACATAAATGATTATATGTCGGGACATCCATAACACCTCGCTTTGCCTGACTGAATTTCGGAATAGTTGGTCTCTTTCTTGGCCAGGGGGTGCAAACATATCAACATCGTTGTTCATCCAATCATCCTTAAAATCCAACCTCCGAGCCACTTCCATAATCATTTCGACAAGTTCTCGCGATGCTGACGCCTGTCTGGGGTCAAGTAAGTAGTCAAGATCCGTTGTTGAAGACCTATTGCAGAAACTGTAGACAGACACAAAAAACCACCAGTAGTCAGAATCCTAATAGGGCCAGCCGTTTTCAGACTCGATGACTTGGATATTAAGCTGTCTAGTGTTTCGAGCGCTAAAAGAGTTTCAGTAACCAGCAACAAACAACCCCTCGTCTCTAAATCCAACCATTACCTACGTACCTCGCTGAAAGTCTTGTCGATACAGAAGTTCCTTAACCATTCTCTGACAAAACACCTAGCTCTTTAGCTTGAGTTAGATACTTACTCCAGACAGGCAGAGGTAGCGTGTAAAACATATTTATACGCACCTCTCTTGTTCCTCATTATATAAGTTGGTTAATATAAATATGCTCGCCCATGAGGTTACGGTGATCACACCGGACCGGGAAAGCCATATCCGACATATATGGCTCATAATTAACTTTGTTTCATTAAACCTTTTTGGGGTGCTTTTATAATGCCTTGGCAAACGGCTGGGACAGTCAATGAGGCTGCTGTCTCGGGACTGGGTTCAACGGTCCGGTTTCGGAATACCGCATATGCAAAAACGTTTCAGCCTCAACAAAACTGAGTGTGCTTCTAAATCTAGTACCTCAATCCCTTCTGCCGTAAAAACCTCCGTTATTAATTGTTTTGAGCTACGCATTTTCTTTTTATAGGTCCCCGTAATTCCGGGTATCCGCTTCCCAGAGGGTCTAAGCCCTTCGTCAAAGCGGAACAAAGATTTTGCTTCTTTTCCTGAAAAACGAAGAACAAAACTAAAATATTAGTTTCTTTGTAGGAGAAGCCCTTATGGTTCTGCTTCGGAAGGGTTCTGAGTCCAAACCTTCCGCTTCACAGGGCAGAAAGAAACTTTTTCTTCTTTCCTGGAGAACAGAGAATTCTATTAGTTAATTGGTCCAGGATCAATCCTCCGTGGAGCGAACTAATGCTTTTTGCTCAGGACAACTCAGGGGTATTTTTTGTTGAGTGCGCGGCGTGCGGCTGGACATAATCCTTTAATTTTTCCGACCCGAGGACGACCGACGCCTTGGACATAAAGGATAACTACTAAGCAATGGGCAAGCCACCAACGCCACGAGTTATTTTTGTCAGACACGGGTAAGAGGATAGGGTATATATGCAAGTTGAGATAGTATTAATGATGGATGGAAAATAGTGAGACGGAGTGGTCTCTTAGTGGACAGCACACGTCGCATACAGATCTGTCATTGACAGAGGATGGCAAGAAGCGTATGCAGGCTACTGGGGTTCATTTGATTGGGCAGGACCGATTGATTGTTCCGGATCATATCGAAAAGGTGTACGTGTCTCCACGACTGCGTGCCCGACAGACGTTGGACCTGTTGTTTGAATCCCATAAGGACGAGGTCAAGAACATCCCCATCGAGGTCACTGAGAACATCAGAGAGTGGGAGTACGGCGACTACGAAGGAATGAAAACTGCAGATATCAAGGCGCTCCGAAAATCGCGTGGATTGGACAAGGATAGCGACTGGAGCATCTGGAGAGACGGATGCGAGAACGGAGAGATGCCTGACCAGGTCGCTGCCAGACTAGATAAGCTGATCGACGAAATCGTCAGCATCCAACGCAAGGCCATCGAGGAAAACAGACATAGCGAAATCCTCATCATCGCTCATGGCCACATCCTTCGATGCCTCACACTGCGCTGGGTCAAGAGAGAAATCAACGAAAACCCATCCTTCATTCTTGAAGCCGGCGGTGTCGGTGTCCTTAGCTACGAACATCGCAACTGCGACGAACCAGCCATCTGCCTCGGTGGCGCCTTCACAGTCCCTCATTGATATGTTTGAATACAATTTTCTGTTTACTCTTCCAGTATCAACCTCTCTCCCCTCCCCTGGTCTCCAGGTTATACCTATATCTTATTCACTTGAGCTCAGGAGTTCTACCTTCAACAATTTCGGAGTGTGTAACATAGAGAGCCCTTCAGTCGAAATTTGAGTAGAATAAACCTTTTCTGAACAGCTTTGTACCGATAATCGAGCGCATGCCCTCAGAAAAGAAAGCTCTTCATGGTTAATTGCAGGGGGCCAGCCCCCTGCACCCCCGTGGCTCTGCGAGGCTTCGTCGAATAGACCCAAATTCTCGGTGAAGCCGACCCAGGGGGTCTGGGGGCGTGCCCCCAGTAACAGCACTACTGGGTTAGGCTAGCCCCCTGCACCCCCGTGGCCCTGCGAATCTCCGTCGAATAGACCCAAATTCTCGGCGAAGCCGACCCAGGGGGTCTGGGGGCGTGCCCCCAGAAACAGTACTACTGGGCTAGGATCCCCCTGCACCCCGTGGCTCTGCGAGGCTCCGTCGAATAGAATGAAAACACTAAGTTTCGAGCAAGCGAGCCCAGGTTGGGTGTTTTGGGCGAAGCGAAGGAGTGTCCTCAGAAAAAACACTTAGCTTCTGGGTCAGGATTGCTTGTCCCCTGCTCCCCCGTGGCTCTGTGCGATTTAATCGAATAGAATGAATATAGCTATTCCAAGTGCCGAGCGAGGCGAGCCCAGCGGGTTTGGGGGCTTGCCCCCAAAAGACGCCTTCTAGCTACAACTTCTGATGATCTGTATTGGGTGTTACTAAACTATTCTTGAGGAAAGGGGTTAGTAATTAACTCAGACTGTTGATACTGTATTGCTGTAGAGGAATTATTAATAAATTATAATTCTTCTATAGGGTTCGAGCTCTTCTGTATCTAACGCATTAACCTAAATTGTTCTAGTCAACGTACTGTCAACGTGCAGTTTAGTGTTTTCAGTATCCATCAGGGTTAACCCGTAAACTAGACCACTAGATCAAGCGCGAACCTATGCAAAAAACAAACATCATCGGCCCATTTATATCTCTGTGTCCTTAGAAGAATCCGACGTACAACTAACCCAGTATGAAAATGAACGTCCCTGCCTGATGCCAATGCCATTGTTTTGTTGAAATGGAAATAGCTCCTGCAAACCAGAATGACGCCTTTTATACGTCTCCTTCCAGATAAAAAGAACAATAAACCTACCCCAATTGATTTCCAAGATCAGCTTGTCGTGGGTTTTGGAATAACGAAGTCTTCAGACCACCGCTTTTTGCTTCTTTTTCTGGAAAAAGAAGAATACAGCCACCCAAATTGCCAAAATTTGGAGTAGATGTACTCTTCGGAGAAGCAGACCAACGCTTTTTGCTTCTTTTTCTGGGAAAAGAAGAATACAACCACCCGAATTGTTCATGGGTTTCGTGTAGTTGTAGACTTCTGCGCATATCGGTTCAGTTTTCTGGAATTAGCGCTGCTTTGATAGGCGATTATAGTCTATTATTCCGTCGTAGTTGTTCAAGGATTTCGGCTTGTTCTAGGGAGAGGGTTCGCGTTCTAAAATGGTGTTGTCTGTTGGCAGAGAAGGGGGAGGTTGGTTCTGGGATGCCTCCATTGGCGGTTAAGCTTCTGAAGGAGGTGTATTCTGGGATGTTTTCGAAGCGCGACGTGTCGACAAGAAGGGGTTGTCGCTCATCAATGGACGAGTTTGATTTTCGTGCCTGGTGTGTTGGGCTGGTGGGATGTCCATGGTCCAAGCGCCATGAAAGACTGAGGACACCCAATAGGACGAGGACGGTTCCTACGGCGACGAGGGAGATTTGCGTGCCAGAGAGTTTTGACGTCTGTTTGAAATAAATAAGCCCGTTAAGAATTGCGGTAATGTTGTAAACGCAAAATACCAGTGGGTAGAGGATTGATGTTGAACATAGCCTAAGGCCACTGTTTAGGATGTATAGTTGTGAAAGTGCAAAGAAGAGGAAGGCGCCAACAATAATCCACGCCTGCCATTGGAGATAGTCGTTCAAATTGTGATCTCGTATTCCGCGTACAACGAGCTCTACGGCCGATTTGGCCATGAGCAGGGAGTGCGCCGAAAGAATGCCACTGGCCACACCGTACAGAATGCCTTTTATAGTGAGAAGGTTGTAGCCGTAATGATGCAAGTCAAGCTGATCGAGACATCGAATTGCAAGAAAGATCACGCCGACCAGGATGAAGGTGCACACCATCCAGTATATAAAGGGACGCTCCGCCATGAGCTGGAGCAGCTCATTTAGATTATGATGGGTTTCTGGAAGAGCACCAAACGTCGCAATTAACAGAGCACCGATCGACACCAGGACTGTGCCAATCAGTGAGAATCGCGTGAAAGGCTCTGCAAGTATTATGCTGGCACATATCGAGTTGAAAACTAGCCCAACGGCCTGCAGAGGAGATAAAATGACTAATGGGAGCGTGCTGATCTGAACACTCGACCCAAGAATGTTGCTGAGAAGAAACAGGAATAGACCCAACCTCCATCGTCCCCGCTTGTGGGCTGGTCGACGATGAATCCCAGCAGGTCGATTGTCCTCTATGATATGCGACTTGCGCTGCAACGTCAGCCCAACCGCTTGCGTTGCAGATGACACGATACCCACCAGACATCCCAGCAAGATAGTGTTGCGCGACTCCATCAGTGCCAGCGCTTTCATTTCCGGTGAGGCTGGCTGGTACGATGTCTATATAACTAGCTGTCACTTGCCTTCTATCAAATTAACGTCGGGCCCGATCTCCGACTCCCCACCATCCATCACCCAGTTCGAACGAAGCACGGCGAAAATTTCAAAGTCCTGCTGAAAACTGAAAAATGCTCTCCAGACGGAATATTCTACAATTCCAGGGCTTGCGGAGAGCCTTCTCCTCGCTTCCTGTCAACCTTGAGAATTTGACCGAGCATGCGGCTGTGCGGCAGCATATAGTTTCCCAGCGAGACGAGTCCAAGATCAATGCCCCTACTACCCTTCCAGGGGACGTGGACACCACCCGACAGGAGGGTGTTTCCACAGCCCGTCATTACATGAACATGGGCAAGAGCCTTGTGAAGTTGTACAAAAGCGGCATTGTCAACGTCTGGAGGAACAATTGGAAAGTTCGCAGTCTCCAGCAACAGTACAACTTCAAGAACGTCAACGCCCTGACCCGTCATATCCTAGATACCTCCTTTGCTCAGTCAATTGAAAAGGACAAGGAGCCAGTAACTCCAACTCCAGCACACATCACCCGGTCTGACTACCAAATGATTCTCCGAACCAACATGGACTTCAAAAAGCTACCTCTATTTGCAGTCATCTTCGCAGTCTTCTTCGAGATGACTCCTCTTCTTGTCATGGTCTTCCCTCGTATCACTCCAACCACGTGCTCTCTGCCTTATCAAATCTCTAAGGATCACGAAAATGCCAATCGAAACATTGACTTACTCAAACTCCTTCGAGACGAGACAACCAACAACTCCACTGTCCACCAACTGGGACATGTCGAGCTTCAGACCCTCGCCAAGGTCCTCTTCCACAGCCAGATGCTGCCAGTGTCTCTTTATCCCAGAAAGATGCTGGAACAGAAGGTCCAGAACCATATCGACCGCGTGCGGGCCGACAACATTCTCCTCAGTCGATTTGGCAGCGTATGGGCCCTAGACAAAAAGGAGCTGGTCTCCGCCTGCCTCGCCCGTGCTATCCCCACTAAAGATCGAACAGAAACCCAAATGCGCGCCGACCTCCTCCTCTGGATCTCAAACCTCCACGAAGGCAACTTCGACGCAGGCTTCTTTTTCTTCCCTATTCAGACATCCCAGAAACAAGCCGAAAAAAATTTAGATTTGTAAATAGTATAGAACTCTGACCCTCAAATGCACTAAGTCTCTGAGCCACCTGCCCCCTGCAAATCCTAACCCAGATAAGTGTTTTCTGGGGGCACGCCCCCAGACCCCCTGGGCTCGCTTCGCTCGAATCTATGGGTATGTATTAGATGAAGCCTCGCAGAGCCACGGGGGTGCAGGGGGCTGGCCCCCTGCAAATCCTAACCCAGATGAGTGTTTTCTGGGGGGACGCCCCCAGACCCCTGGGCTCGCTTCGCTCAACGCTATGGGTAGTGTTCCATTCGCTGAAGTCTCGCAGATCTTAACCCAGATGAGTGGTTTCTGGGGGCACACCCCCAGACCCCCAGGGCTCGCTTCGCTCGAGGCTATGGGTAGTGTTTATTCTTTCTATTCGTTGAAGCCTCGCAGAGCCACGGGGGTGCAAGCCTGCAACTACTAACCCAGGACTACATTTTCTGGGGGCCTCGGCTTGATTTCGCCTGAGAATATGGGTAGTGATAAACAAGCTCTATTCAATGAGGCCTCGCAGAGCTATAGGAGTGCAGGAATTTCGTCGGTGCAGCCCTATGTTTCTTCTGTGTCGGCTTCGCTGAGAAGTTGAGAAGCTTAGTGAGAGATACTGTGCTTAAATTTCATTATAATTTACATTAAAATCTAATTTCATAAGAGCCTGCACGGACGAGGTAGCGGACCCATTTGACGGTGTTGTAGTTTGACTTTTCGAAGATCTTGAGATATCGGACGACAATTCCGGAGCTGGTGAACATGGAGAGCGAGAAGTTCATAGAGATTGGTGGACGGGACCATGGTTTTGATGTTGCGGTATGGGCCAATTCGACTTCGGCCTTGAAGGAGAATTCAGCGCCACCTGTGAAGCGGCCAATCTTCCATTCGATTCTATTTTCCGATGGGTCGTATTTGGCACGGCCAGATGAGACTGTATGAGTTGTGTTGGCCGTGTTTAATGGCGTTGGAATGTGGACCACCACGTCTGTTGCAAATAGCTTTTGGCCAAAGTTTGCTTTGACAGTTAAATTGTACTCCACCTTGTGTTGTCCAACCTCTGTTACCTGTGGAATAACCTTGAATGGGAGATTGATGTTCTCCACGGCTCGATAGCGCATGAGCTCAAACTCCCCATCAGGTGGTATAAAGTTGATGATTCTGTTGCTGTCAAATTTGCCCAACTTGACACATTGGTGGAATTGGCAGTCTTCCAAGGTGACCGATCCAGCTGCTGCTCTGCCAGCCTCGACGCTATTTGGATCGTCATCAACATCTAGTAGAAGACTGTCATTGAGACCAAATTTGCATTCTGGCATTCCCGACAATTGGGCTCGTAGCTGGATATGTCCATTGACATCAGCCTTTAGAATTGCACCCGTCGCACTCATGAGCAGGTTAACATCCTCCATAATGTCCACAAACACTTCGTTCTTCCTGTATTTCACGTCGGGTCGTCGCCAAGACACTGCGCCTGTCGCTTGCATGGTGATCTTGCTGGACGTGTCGCCAGTGATGTCGGACCTAACGCCCTCTGTGGTAATGTATTGTTTCAGTGTATCCGTTTCGGTGTTCTGCGGGAATCCAAAATCTAGGATCTCGTCGAGTAGTTCGTAAATTAGCGTAAAGTTGTTCTTGATGGCATTTTCGTCAAACTTGTTGAAATAGCTGGTGCCTAGACTAACAAGCTTGTACAGAAATTCAAACACAAGGCCCGCATCGACGTTAGATCGCGTAACCGCCACAATGTAGATGTTTTCATGTTTGACGTGTAAAAAGGAGGTCGACCCCAGAGTCAGCACTGGTGACTTAGAATCAGGGTTGGAAATAACTTGGATTCGGAAAACATCTGCAATTGAACGCCTCAGACCATCCCTATACAACCGAGAAATGAGCACCTCCCCCTTCTGGTTATAAAGTATTATTGCCGAGATCATTACTATTAACTCTTTAATTACCCGCTCGTGTCTCCATCGGACATAACCTCGGTCTCACCGGCCCGGTGGGACATAACTCAAAAACCGCCGCAGCCCCTCATCGCACAGCTGCAGGTGGGAAACGCCCCCTGACCCCTGGGCCCTCTTGGGGGAAGATTGAGTGAAGAACCTATGGGAATGGCTAATTTTCTAAAGTTATTCGTTCTAGTACCAGCCGGTATGGGATTTCTAAAGAGCCAGTTTTCTTTTGCTAAGTAGAAGTGTTGGAACTTGGCAGCCCAGTGGTCGGTGTTTCTTTCTCTCAACGGGTTAGTTAGTCCAGAGACCGAAAGGCGGTTGACTCCTGCCTTAGCATAGGAGGTTAGTAGAGATAGGTCCATTGAATATCTGTGAAGCGCTGTTGAGGAGACTAGTTCGTAAACAATGCAATTTTTTGTCGTTGAAAAGGTTTGGTAGGTGCTAGGTAAAGTTTGGACTGTCTTGGATTGACTTGAACTGAACATTGGAACGTGCTCAACCTAAACCTACTACTGGCCGAATTTGGTAACTAGTTGGTATTGGTCTCATTATTTTCATCTCTCTCTGAGAAAAGTTAAACAAATTGGGCCGTCGTGGAAAGAGCGAAAACCTGTGGCGAGCGAGTGTCCAAATCGATCTACTAATGCCTTTGATAGTCCAGAAATAATGAAAAAGCGCTTCTCTTTCCAGGAAAACAAACCACAACCACAATCCCTGAGTATTTTATAAAGCCATTCAGCGAGGAACTCAGTTTTCAGACACAATTGGTAGACTTCCAGGACTAGCGTAAATCAACTTTGTTGGGAGCAAGCTCGTAATTTGACGATTCCTAGTAATGATTGTAACAAGTACTAATAAGATGGACTACCCTTGACTACTTTGAATGTTCTATGATAGTACTAATGCTACATTTTAGCAAATTTTAACTAGATATATTATTCTCACTTCCTAGCTGGTCATATATGTAAATACATTACTCTCTGGTTGGTTCATACAAGCCCCCAGATAACCACTATTAGGTTAGGTTTGCAAGGGCCAGCCCCCTGCATCCCCGTGGCTCTGCGAGGCTTCATCGAATACATACCCATAGATTCGAGCGAAGCGAGCCCAGGGGGTCTGGGGGCGTCCCCCCAGAAAACCACTACTGGGTTACGTTTGCAAGGGACCAGCCTCCTGCACCCCCGTGGCACCGCAAGGCTTCATCGAATACATACCCATAGCTTCGAGCGAAGCGAGCCCCGGGGGTCTGGGGGCGTGCCCAAGACAAACTCAACCGTTCTTAGGTTTATTTGCAGATCGATGGCTAAGCCCGAAGATAAAGTCGTGTCTCAGATATGAACTTCCGTTGGGAAGCCGACGGAAAATCCTCCCCGCTGAAAGCGATATAAAGCGACGTCTTCCACCGGCAATGGAAGAATGGTAGATTAGAGGCAAAGATGCCCAGTATACAACCTGAATACGGTTATGGAGGTCGGATCGAGGAGATAAGGGGGCAGGAGTACATGATAGGTGATGAGACGTACTTAGATCATGCGGGGGCGACATTGTATGCCAGATCGTTAGTGGAGGAAAGCAGCAAAGCGTTGTTGTCAAATGTCTATGGAAACCCGCATTCAAGGAGTCCGGCGTCGGAAAGAAGTACAGATATGGTGCATAAGACGCGGATGAAGGTGTTGGACATGTTGAATGCGGATTCGACCGAGTATGATGTTGTCTTTACGGCGAATGCCACTGCGGCGGTGAAGCTAGTGGCTGAGGGGTTAGCCTCTCAGAAAAAGGGAACGCGTTATTGGTATCTCAAGGATGCACATACCTCCTTGATTGGGTTGAGAAATGTTGCTGGAGAGTACGCAGTTGTGAATGATGAAATGGAGATGGAACTGGAACTGGAACGGCTATCCAAGGATCAGCAGGAAGGGTTGACCTTGGTGTCATGGCCAGGTCAAAGCAACTTTTCCGGTCGTCGGTATCCAGTTAGATCGTGGGTGGAAAAGGTTGTGGATAATCCTGCAGTGTACACATTATTGGATGCAGCTGCTCAAAGTTCATCGAATCCTCCAGATTTAAGTGGTGGGCATGGGCCGGATTTCGTGGCGTTGTCTTTTTATAAAATATTTGGCCTGCCTGATCTTGGTGCATTAGTTGTCAAGAAGGAACGAGGGAAGGAATTTTTTGCCAATCGGGTTTATTTCGGAGGAGGTACTGTGGAGAGTTTGACAGTGGCTGCTGATTTTGCGCCTAGGCACCAAAATCTAGGAGCTAGCCTGGAAGATGGCTCTTTACCGTTCCATTCAATACTAACATTATCAATTGCATTTGATGTCCATTGCAAAGTGTACGGGACATCGCCCTTTCATCGCATTTCCAACCACACCGCCGCATTAAGCCAATACCTTTATGACAGTCTTTCCCAGCTAAGACATCCCAATGGCCAGCCAGTATGTGAAATATATTCAGATGGCCATTATCTCGATACTACTGCACAGGGTCCAATTGTCACTTTCAATCTAAAGGATGAAAATGGAGATTGGATTGGGTATTCTGATTTCGACGGCATTGCATCGTCCAGCGGAATCAATATTCGAACAGGGACTCTGTGTAATACCGGATCCACCGCGCATTATGTGGGGATCACAGAAAGGAATATAATTGAGAACCATGCCAATGGCCATATTTGTGGCGACGCTGAAGATGTTATCAATGGTATCCCAACGGGAGCAATAAGGGCGAGTCTAGGTGCATGCTCCAGCAAACACGACATTGACGTTCTTTTAACCTGTCTCAAGGAATACTACATCCAACCTACAACTGAAACTACCACAGCTACCGATACAACTAGTTCCCACTTTATAAGCGACATCACGCTTTTCCCAATCAAGTCTTGTGGTGCCTTCCACGTTCCGCGAGGCGTTCCCTGGGAGCTTACCAAAGAAGGACTGAAGTGGGACCGCGAGTTCTGTCTAGTGGATAGATCCACCTACTCAGTCCTGGCATTGAAAAAGCACCCCAGAATGGCGCTCATCCGGCCAAATATCATCGAAGACACCCAAAACATGGAAGTCCATGTAGAAGGCTCCAGCCAAACTCTAACCATACCCATGAATGCTGAACCTTCTACATCACCTGACATCGTCTCATCCCGTATAATGGGTGAATCAGTCAAAATTGTCCTCTATGACTCGCCGGAGGTAGTCAATTTCTTCTCTCATGCCGTAGGTCTGGACTGCACTTTAGCCCGGTTCCCCCGCGAAGGAGAAACTGACGTCTTATCAACCAGATATCACAAACCTCATCTCAACGGGCCTCTTAACTACAACAAAGAGTCCAATGGTAAACAGCCGGATACATCAGTCCCCATATCCATGAACAACTCCTCCCCTCTTTTACTCATATCTAAGCCAAGCGCGTTCAAACTTGCTCTCGATAGCGACATTGACGCAATCGACCCAAACATATTCCGAGGTAACATTGTGATATCAGGGAAAAACCTATCGCCCTATGTCGAAGACACGTGGTCAGCTTTAACCATCAACGACAGAAATATCTCGTTCAAGGTGAGTTCAGTTTGATTATCTACCCAGGGCCCGATTAGTAGACACCCTTCGGGTAGCCTGATTCTTCTTTTTCCAGGAAAAGAAGCAAAAAGCGTTGGTTTTTCTTCCCAGAAGAGCGTTTTGTACCCATACCCCTCTGCGAAGCGGAATCAGGGGAAAAACACCAACAGAGCTGCTTCTAAGGAATGGAAAACCAATTTCATTGTATCTTTTTGGAGCTTTTGTTTACTAACGTTTATTGATGTAGCTTTTGGGGCCGTGTAGACGATGTAACATGGTTGGGATTGATGCGAAGACGGGAACGGTTAATTCGGCACCATACCTCGCATTGCATAAATCGCGGAAAATTGACGGAAAACTGCTTTTCGGACAGCACATGTCGTTAGACAGCGCCGTACAGGGTCCCGTTTCTATTCAAGTTGGCGACACCTTCATCGGGCAGTAGCCACCCGTCGCATCACCGGTTTTACCCGGCCGGCAGCCACTTCACAGCCACGCAAAATTTTCTAACTTACATTAGTCAGATAAAACAAGTATCAGAGAAAATCAAAAAAATTCTTTCTTTTACCACGTAAAGAAACAAAATAACGTACTCCGACCTGGTAGTAGACTTGGTAGTTAAATCTAATTGCGAAGCAAGACCTAAGCTTCCCAAATGTAATAGCATCTCTTCCTTTTTAGAAAAAAGCTCTAGTTAGGCTTCGGAGAAAAGCGTCTGCTGGAGTGATGAAGGGTCCTGGCTCCGTGCAGGAGTGACATCGCCCCTGAGTAAGCCAACCGTTCTTACCCGTGCGGCTCATGATTCAGCCGTATTTAACCGAGCGATATTATTTTGTAAATGCATAGAAGCCGCGAGGAAGAAATTTTTCCTGTAAACATTCCGGATGTTTCCATAATCATCGGTTGCTCATTCACCGTCTTACCCCTTAGATTTCACTGGTTAGGCCCTATTTTTTCTACTTTGCTTGGATGGTGCCGGTGCTGGTGCCCTCGGTTCGAAAAAACTATAAATTTGAGGAACGAACTAGCTCAGCCAAGGGATCTTTGAGGGGTAGTTTTACCGTTTAATAGCAGTTTAGCATTGTATTTCCAAAGACACTTGTTGTGGGTACCTGTGGGGGTGATTGAAATGCCGGGCTGCCGGTGCCGATAAGCGCCGAAAACGATAAGGCATTAATGCGCGGCGCGCTTAGTCATAGATTATGCGGGCAACGCCACCGAATATACTAGAAGGGAGGATTGGGTATAAATAGGCCACACCCGCCCTTGTTTTGTTTTCTTGTACACACATATACCGTGTAAGTTTACAAGACTAGTACACCATGCAAATTTTCGTCAAGACACTCACTGGCAAGACCATCACTCTGGAGGTAAGTTCGATAAGATAAGGAGGCGGTGTAGTTGTGTTGTTGTTTGCCACCCACCCCCTCTTTTCGACTTTGAATATAGATGCTAACAGAAGCTTTTAGGTTGAGTCCTCTGATACTATTGACAATGTCAAGAGCAAGATTCAGGACAAGGAGGGTATTCCACCAGACCAGCAACGTCTAATTTTTGCTGGTAAGCAGCTAGAGGATGGACGTACCTTGTCTGACTACAACATCCAGAAGGAGTCCACTCTCCACTTGGTTCTCCGTTTGAGAGGTGGTATGCAGATTTTTGTCAAGACTCTCACTGGCAAGACTATCACCCTTGAGGTTGAGTCTTCTGACACTATCGACAACGTCAAGTCCAAGATCCAGGATAAGGAGGGTATCCCGCCAGACCAGCAAAGACTTATCTTTGCCGGAAAGCAGCTTGAAGATGGCCGAACTCTTTCTGACTATAACATCCAAAAGGAGTCTACCCTCCACTTGGTTCTCCGTTTGAGAGGTGGTATGCAAATCTTCGTCAAAACCCTCACTGGTAAGACTATTACCTTGGAGGTTGAATCTTCTGACACTATCGACAACGTCAAGTCCAAGATCCAGGACAAGGAGGGTATTCCACCAGATCAGCAACGTCTCATTTTTGCTGGTAAGCAGCTAGAGGACGGTAGAACCCTCTCCGACTACAACATCCAGAAAGAATCCACTCTCCACCTGGTTCTTCGTCTCCGAGGTGGTATGCAAATCTTTGTCAAGACACTTACCGGTAAGACTATCACCCTCGAGGTTGAATCTTCTGACACCATCGACAATGTCAAGTCCAAGATCCAGGATAAGGAGGGTATCCCACCAGACCAGCAACGTCTCATTTTTGCTGGTAAACAACTAGAGGATGGACGAACCCTTTCCGACTACAACATTCAGAAGGAATCCACTCTCCACTTGGTCCTTCGTCTCCGAGGTGGTATGCAAATCTTTGTTAAGACGCTTACTGGTAAGACCATCACGCTCGAGGTCGAGTCTTCCGACACTATCGACAACGTCAAGTCCAAGATCCAAGACAAGGAGGGTATTCCACCAGATCAGCAACGTCTTATTTTTGCTGGTAAGCAGCTAGAGGATGGACGTACCTTGTCTGATTACAACATTCAAAAGGAATCTACTCTCCACTTGGTCCTTCGTCTCCGAGGTGGTATGCAGATTTTCGTCAAGACTCTTACTGGTAAGACTATCACTCTCGAAGTCGAGTCTTCCGACACCATCGACAATGTGAAGTCTAAGATTCAGGATAAAGAGGGTATTCCACCAGACCAGCAACGTCTCATTTTTGCTGGTAAGCAGCTCGAGGACGGTAGAACGCTGTCCGATTACAACATCCAGAAGGAGTCCACCTTGCATTTGGTTCTCCGTCTTAGAGGTGGTATGTAGATTTTCATTCCTGTTTAAATTATTTTTTAATTAAATTATTCATTTATTAATTAATTGTTTTTCGGGTTCCAAACTCTATATGGGGTGTATACGTAGAGGCGTTTGGCCGCACGCTCAGTAAATTCTGAGCAGATCGAATATATTCTACAAGACCGCAAAACGAAGAACAGGTTTGTTCTAACTGTATTATACGTTCGTCTTCTATTTTTGCAAATCGAATATACATAGTACACATAGCTAACTAGTTACGTACAGTGGCGTGCAAGCACGTCACTGTGGGTAGTGTTTACACATTCTATTCGTTGAAGCCTCGCAGAGCCACGGGGGTGCAGGGGGCTGGCCCCCTGCAAAATCCTAACCTAGGGGGTAGTTTACTGGGGACACGCCCCAGGTCCCCTGGGCTCGCTTCTCTCGAGGTTATGGGTATGTATTTTGACTAATTGGATCATTGGGCCACATCACCTGCGTCTACTTCGAATGTAGGAGAGAGGAGCTGTGCTTACATAATCGTGAACGTTGAGCCGCACGTGTGCGCCGGAGCTAAAGGCTCCGAGATTAGCCTTTTTTTTTTTTTTTTTTTTAAAGATCAACACTACACCACGTTCGTATTTTTCATTTATGTTGAACAAGATCAGTGAAAGCATGGGTGGTGCCGGACAACGGAATGTCAGCGAACGCGTTCGCCATATGGAAGGCGAAGTGAAGCATCATCATACCTACGAAAGTGTCGGCCGAGGGTTCCTGGCCCAGGATGATCCAAAGACGAGCATTCGTAGCTTTAACTATCTCGAAAGCGATTTCGGACTCGTGAAGAGGTCCTGGGAGGAGTTTAAGCGGGATTTTGACAAGATGTGTGAGGAGGCAGATGAGAATACAAGATACAAAGTCCTCTATTTAGCTCGTCACGGCCAAGGTGAACACAATGCCCTATTACTCAAGCACGGAGATAACGTTGATCTAAAACGAGATCCGGAACTTACTTCCTTGGGAGTACAACAAGGCAAAAACAATAATGCTGGATGGAAGGAGCAGATTAAGAAGGGCATTCCACTACCGCAATCGCTGTATGTGTCACCATTCACTAGATGCCTGGATACCATGTATTACACATGGGACGGAATTCTATTGAATGTAGAAAATTCACCGGTTGAGCCACCTTTGATGATGGAGGACCTCCGAGAGGACATAGATTACCACACCTGCAATCAGCGAAACGTTAGATCGTATTATGAAAAGAAGTATCCTGGGGTTATCATCGAAGCAGGTTTCACCGAAGAGGACGAACTATTCACAGGAGATGATATTGAAAGTTTGGCAGAACATAATGTACGAACAACCCGCTTCCTGGATAAACTGTTTGATTGGGATTGGGACAGCCCTGAGCCACACAAATTCGTGAGTGTGACAAGTCATTACGGCACTGTTGAGTCCTTCTTAAGCACGATCGGTCATGTGCTCTTCCCAGTGGGCACAGGCGATATGGTCCCGGTTATTGTCAAGGCAACCCGCGTCGACTAATTAATAGTATAATATCACATAGACAACTAACCATTTCTTTGCTTACTCTTTGTTTTTCTTTTTTGGGGCAAGCCCGCAGCCACCCTCGGTCGGTTTCGTGGAGCTAGATCACTTTAGACGACCCCATTTCAGTAGAAAGGCACAGCCAAGGAACCCAAATATAGGTACCTGGGGGCACGCCCCCAGACCCCCGGGGCTCGCTTCGCTCGAAGCTATGGGTAATGCTCAATTCCTGCAATTCGTTGAAGCCTCGCAGAGCCACGGGGGTGCAGGTGGCTGGCCCCCTGCAAAACCATAACCCATGGGTTTTCCTGGGGCATCTTTGGATCTGTTGAGAACGGCCCCTCGCAGAGCAGCCCCTTTTTGATGTCTTCGGGGGAAAAAAGGAGTACAAATAATAGGAATCCAAGAAAAAGAGGACAATTTTCAAGTCATAATATAACGGGTGATGAAGGATATAGACACGATCTCTACGGTATGATGCTGAGGATTCAAACAAAACTAGGCTCAGGGAATTCATCCAGAAACAGACTGTTTGTTTATTCACGGTCTAGACACCAAATCTCCGCGAACCGGACCTAGGGGGTCTGTGGGCGTGCCCCCAGAGAACAGACTGTTTGTGGGACTGTTAAAGCAAAAAACACCAAGTTTATCATAGTGTTGAATCAATTCTCCTTGAACCGCCAGGGAAATCCGCAAGCGGTTCAAACTGAATGGCAGGGGAAGAACAAGCAGGCAGACAATGACCACGGCCTTGTGGAATTGTGGATTCTTGGGGGCATGCCCCCAAACCTCCGTGGTTCCGCTTCGCGGAAGGTCTGGGCTAAAGAGAATGAGTGATGTAGGGGAACCACTAAGGAATGGCTTCTAAATCACACATTACTTAGCAGGTCTCTTATTTTCCAGCAAAAGAACCAAACGTCTTGTTCCGCTGCGTACAGTTATAGGCTAAAGTAGTAACAGACCTCGATCGACGTTTATGCCGAGGTCATTAGAATCAGGTCATTTGGATTACTTGAAAATAGCCTTTGAGTGAGGACGTTCGGTGGTCTTTCTTTGTTGGTGAAAAACTGTGATTGTTTCCCAGATTAGTCTTCCGCGAGGCGAAGAGGGAATGGAACAAACCTATGAAGTCTGCATTGCAAAAGGCCATTCATGAGGATTTCACCAACGATGTCAAGATCTAACAGTCGATGACAGCTTGGTTTACAGAAACATTCTCAGTTACGACTGAAGGAAAACGCCCACTCCCAACGACCAATGAGGTTAAACAAAAGTTAAAGGAGGAATTGAATGCATGAGGATGCTGCGGGCAATTGCGACAAAGTTGAAGATACACATTGATCAGATGGATGTCAAGAGAGCTTTTCTGAATGCCGAGCTGAAAGAGAAACTTCTTTTTACTACTGGGTTAGGTTTGCAGGGGGCTAGCCCCCTGCACCCCCGTGGCTCTGCGAGGCTTCAACGAATAGAAATAAAAACACGTCCCATAGCCTCGAGCGAAGCGAGCCCAGGGGGTCCGGGGGCGTGCCCCCAGAAAACTACTACTGGGTTAGATTTGCAAGGGGGGGGGGCAGCCCCCGTGGCTCTGCGAGGCTTCCAGGAATAGAAAGCTCGAACCACTACCCATAACCTCGAGCGAAGCGAGCCCAGGGGGTCTGGGGGCATGCCCCCAGAAAACTACAACTGGGTTAGGTTTGGAATTCGGCCTGATTATTCAATGGGATTACTTCCGAGGGATTAATCAAGGGGTGGGTACAACCGAGTTAGTATATTTTCGTTGGGGTGGGCTCCCTGCTTAACCGACCTGCATAACCGGCTACGATTGCAGCGTTGCCGAACACATAGATGCGTAATCTGCAAGTAAATTAAGGGTCGTTTAAAATGTCGTAACATTTGACTAAGTGAGCTCCGCAGGGCTTCCCCTTTTGGTTCTTTCCGGGAAAAAACAACATATTCCGTTTAGTCCCCGCCAGTTGGATTATCAAATTCCCCATTCTTGCTAAGAAAAAACCCAAAAAAAGTATTCTTCTTCTTCCCAGACCACTTGAGTTCATCCAGGCGGTGTGTGAGCAGATACCTGCTCTGGATTAGGACTTGCAGGGGGCCAGGCCCCTGCACCCCAGAACACTACCCATAGCTTCGGGCGAAGCGAACCCAAAAACATGCTCTGGGCTATGTTTTCAGGGGCTGGCCCCCCTGCACCCCCGTGGCTCTGCGAGGCTTCAACGAATAGACCCATTCCCAAAGCTTCGACCGAAGCGAGCCCCGGGGATCTGGGGGCGTGCCCCCAGAAAAACCCGCCCTGGGTTAGGTTTGCAGGGGGCCAGCCCCCTGCACCCCCGTGGCCCTGCGAGGCTTCAACGAATAGGCCCATTCCCAAAACTTCGAGCGACGCGAGACCAGGGGGTCTGGGGGCGTGCCCCCAGAACAGGGTTAGGGTTTGCAGGGGGCCAGCCCCTTGCACCCCCGTGGCTCTACGAGGCTTCAACGAATAGATAAACCACTACCCATAACCTCGGCGAAGCCGACCCAGGGGGTCTGGGGGCGTGCCCCCAGAAAAAACACGCTGTAATGGCTTACAACATGCAGAAATATTGGATGTGGGGGGTTTGGCAGGTTGATTATTCAATTAAGCCAGGGATGTACACTGCATCTTACTTGATGAAGCTGATTGATTGTTTTGGGGCCGTGTCTTTGCTGTCTCAGAGTGGCCTGACGGAAGCTTAAGGGAAGGGTGATCGGGTCGCCGATCTTTCAGTCACGTGACGTTTTTTTTTTTTTTTTTTTTCACTATAGAAGCCGAACCGAGCCGAGAACAGACGTAGCCAATTCCCCAGGGAGACGCACAAGCGGCGCTCGAGAACTATGACTTAAGATACTGTGTCAAAGGGCGAACGGATATACTTTGAAAGAAAGGGGTATATGCCTACTGGTGGGGTGGAGGAGGGCCAGGGGTGCCGAGCTGACATTTGACAGTGTGAAACACGAAAATGCCTAATCGGGAAGTTCCCCAACGACGCGGCGTCGCGCATTGATAGCGCGCGCTCCCAAGCCCTCCGACTGGCTCGCTCGTCTGCTAACTGCGGGGTGAGGTGGGGCATCCTCGCAGGCACAGCGTGGCGGCATTCCAGCATTGATCTATTTCAAAAGTCAGAAAGGGAGTAGACCCGTGTGTCTACGTAGTCATATGGCAGTAGCGTTGAAAGGGACCTGCGAAAAACTAAACCTACGGCTAGGGGGTCGGGGGACAGGCCCCACAAACCCTAACCCACTAGCAGACGCGCGGTGTGGTGTGGTGTGTCGGGTGTCCCCTCACATCCAATATTTCTGCATATTCTAAGCCATTACAGTGTGTTTTTCTGGGGGACGCCCCCAGACCCCCAGGGCTCTCGCTTCGCTCGAGGTTCTGGGTAGTGGTTCGTTTCCCTTCTATTCGTTGAAGCCTCGCAGAGCCACGGGGGTGCAGGGGACTGGCCCCCTGCAAAACCCTAACCCATGCATGCGCATGTGTGCGTGCGAGTGGGTAGGTCCGGCAAATATAAAAAGGGTAGGCTCCGCCGGCTACGATGCCCACCAAATCAATTTTCGCGTTTACAACTGACTCTGTGTGAGCTCTCACTTTTGTCAGTGTTATAAAACCGTTCAAAACGTTTTCGAATCTTTTAGGTAGCGCACACCACCCCTATCAAAACTCCCGCTCCGCACCTGGTAGTGGTGGCTTATCGAACTTCTGCAAACTCTTCTGCTTGTTCCATTTTTAACTTCTGCAATGGCTCCTTCTGCTATGCAACACTCTCCATCTCACGCCGCCACGTCTGCTAGTGGTTACGGCAAGTCCGGCTTTACCTCGGTTTCTGTTGATACCGACAAGGTGAGCCGCACCGACGATGCCATCTACTCGAACTACACGTACGAGAACGCTACGGTAGAGAAGGTTGATGGTCAATACAAGGTGAAGCCCACCACGGTTGACTATCAGTTCAAGGTGGACACCAAGGTGCCCAAGACTGGTATCATGCTTGTTGGACTCGGCGGCAACAATGGCACCACGTTCAGTGCTGCCATTGAGGCCAATCGACACAACATCAGCTTTGAGACCAAGACGGGCACCGTTGAGCCCAATTATTATGGTTCGGTCACCCAGGCTGCCACCATCAAGCTTGGTGTTGACAAGGACGGCAAGGACGTTTATGCGCCTTTCAACGAGGTTGTCCCGTTCCTCCATCCAAACGACTTTGTCATTGGTGGCTGGGACATCTCCAGCATGAACCTTGCACAGGCCATGAAGCGTGCACAGGTGCTTGATTACGACCTGCAGAGACAGGTGGCCAAGCATCTCGAGCCCGTGGTGCCATTGCCGTCCATCTACTATCCGGACTTCATTGCGGCCAACCAGGAAGACCGAGCTGACAACGTTGTTCCCGGCACAGACAAGTGGGAACACGTTGAACACATCCGAAAGGACATCCGCGAGTTCAAGCAAAAGAACGACCTGGAAAAGGTCATTGTGCTGTGGACTGCCAACACCGAACGTTACTCGGACATCATTGAGGGAGTTAATGATACCGCCGATAACCTGCTCAAGTCGGTGAAGGAGTCCCACGACGAGGTCGCACCTTCCACAATCTTTGCTATTGCTTCGATTTTGGAGGGTGTTCCATACATCAATGGATCGCCCCAAAACACCTTTGTTCCTGGATGCATTGAGTTGGCGGAGCGACACAATGCGTTCATTGGTGGCGATGACTTCAAGTCTGGTCAGACCAAGCTTAAGTCTGTTCTGGCCCAATATCTGGTGGACGCTGGTATCAAGCCAGTCTCCATCGCCTCGTACAACCATTTGGGTAACAACGATGGCTACAACCTGTCTGCGCCCAAGCAGTTCCGTTCCAAGGAGATCTCCAAGTCTTCCGTTGTTGACGACATGATTGAGTCCAACCACATCCTCTACAACGAGAAGAGCGGCAAGTCTGTGGACCACTGCATTGTCATCAAGTACGTCCCAGCTGTCGGCGACTCCAAGGTTGCAATGGACGAGTACCACTCCGAGCTCATGCTCGGCGGCCACAACACTGTCTCCATCCACAACGTGTGTGAAGACTCTCTCTTGGCCACCCCATTGATCATTGATTTGGTCGTTGTTGCCGAGTTCCTCTCCCGTGTGTCCTACAAGCGCAAGGACGAGCAGGACAAGGACTTTGAGTCCTTCCACTCGGTGCTCTCCTTCCTCTCCTACTGGCTCAAGGCTCCTCTGACCAGACCAGGCTACGAGCCAGTCAACGGTCTCAACAAGCAACGAGTCGGCCTTGAGAACTTGATCCGTGCCCTTGTCGGCCTCGGCCCTCACAACGACCTCAAGTTCGAGGAGAGAATGTGGTAATCAGTCCATCTTTAACGCTGTCTTCTTCAACATGAAACAGCATCAGTAGTCTACAGGTTCTATACTCTTAAATCCAAATGGTTATTGTATTAGTCTTTTTTTCTGGGGCCAGCCCCAGACCCCGTAGCTCCGCTTCGCGGACAGGCTTGGGCTAACTACCAGATTTCTTCCTGGGGCCAGCCCCAGACCCCGTGGCTCCGCTTCGCGGAGAGATTTGGGCTAACTACCTGACTTCCTTTCTGGGGCCAGCCCCAGACCCCGTGGCTCCGCGGAGAGGCTTGGGGAATCAGGTTTTTTTTTCCTGAGGTCTGACCCAGAACCTTGACTCCACTCTGCGGAAACGGAAATGCCTGTGATCCTTTTCCATTGATTAATTAATAAAGGGAGTCTCAAAACCTGGGACTATTATTAGCTTTTAGTTGGCAGTGGTTTATCCTTTCAATTCGTTGAAGCCTCGCAGAGCCACGGGGGTGCAGGGGGCTGGCCCCCTGCAATCCTCTCATGGTAGGCATGTGTGAGTACACTCTTTATACCTTGCGTAGGTTTTAAGCGAGGTGCGTGTACCAATATTGCTAGCGCGTGCTGAATTAACCGAAATTTCGATGTATATCGGCCACAGGTAACTGTTCAATGCTTGCGGTTTTTCCTTGGAAAAGAATAAAGTTGAATTGAAAATCTCAGGATTTTGCTTTCGCGACTTGTAGAGCAAGCGCTTTTATTTCTTTCTGGAAAGACAATCACTATTCGATGAAGCCTCGCAGAGCCACGGGGGTGCAGGGGGCTAGCCCCCTGCAAACCTAACCTAGTAGTGGTTTTCTGGGGTCACGCTCGCAGACCCCCTGGGCTCGCTTCGCTCGATGCTATGGGCAGTGTTTTATTCTTTCGATTGGTTGGAGCCTCGCAGAGCCACGGGGGTGCGGGGGGCTGGCCCCCTGCATATCCTAACCCAGAACTAGGTACTGGGGATTCAAGTCAAACTATCCAACCCAGTTCGTTATTTTTATTTTTTGAAGAACAGAGAGTAGTTGGTGATATGTGTTAAGCCTCGCAGAGTAAGATAGAGTCGGGGTAGTGAAGGGTTGTTTGAATAAATATACAAATCAGGCTATCAGGCTATGGACTTGACTGGGGAAGAAGGAGCGCTGCTATCGTCATCAGTGCGAGTAATAGTAACGTCTTCATCGGCGTCAGAATAGGAGAGTGAGCGAGGGGATGCGAGGGCGGAGGAAGAGTTATTGAAGTAGTATCTGGAATAGGCAGTTGAATGATTGCTCGGTGTGCTGATGTTGAATGCGGCGAGGTTTTCTTTTCGCTTGTTGACAGAACGAAGGGCCGATATTATTCTGTCCTTGTCTTGGTTTGATTCCCGCAGTTCTTCTATCTCGTCCTTTAGGTCCTGGATAATGTCTCGGTAGTGTGAGTTGCTTGCAGAGTCCACGCTGACGCTGGTGGGCGTTCGATGGCTTAGTTCTTGTTGGTATAGTTGACGCTCGAGGTGGGAAATGTAGGATTTGTATTCCTCGATTTGCTGGTTTTGGCGGCGATCGCCTGTTTCTGAGTCGTCGCTTTCATCTGCTGAGAAGCCAAGCACCTCCTCCAAACGGGAGTCGTCGCATAGACGGGTCAGATGCTCGACACGTTCATGGAGGATTTTGTTTTCGGCCTCCAGTTGGTTGATTTTGTCCATTAGTCCGTCCGGTGGTGGGGAAGAAAGCGTTGGCGATGTTAGCGCAGTAGATGCTGAACTTGCAGAGGATGACGATGAGATTGAAGAGCCTGAGCAAGCGCGCAATTGCTGAATCTCTATCTTTTGCGCCTCGACCTGTTGAACCAGTCGCTCCAGGGTCTTTGGATCATTGGCCATCTCGTCGTTTCTCTTAACATTGACCACCACGTTCTTGGCTCTTGCAGCAAAACGCAGAGTGGAGACGGTCTCCATGTATGCAGAAGAGGGACCAGCAGTCTGAACGGTGCACAGAACGCTGACGAGAGATTTACCGGAAAGAGCAGGTTGCAGCAATCTGGTCAACTTCGAGTCTCGATAGGGTATATGTCCGGCATTAGGGCCACCGGAACTGAGGCGAGCAATCACTGTGCCCAATGTCAACAGAGATTTGTTGATATATGCACCTTCCTTTCTTCGTTCAGTCTGGGAAACCGCTCTTTCGGACCCTGCCAGATCACAAAGATAAAGAGTGGAGTTGTGTTTAATGTTTGACTGTTTGGTTGGGGCCTTTGGTGTCGATTCAATGTTGATCTGCACAACGGCATGAGATCGTGACGAACGAGCATTGAATTCTGTCCCCTCTGTCCGTCTAATGGAATCACCCTGAGCGATGGTATCTAATAAATGCTCAGGACTCTCCACAACGACCTCCTTCAAACCAATCGCTCGTATCCTCCCACCTCCAGACTCTCGCAAACGAATGTCATCAGAGGGGGTGGAAGGACTTAGCAAATCGTTGAGATGTTCGTTGTAAATCTCAAGATAGGCAACCCGGATATTAAACGACCGTTCGTTTTGATTCTGCCTGACATGATCAAAGATGGATCGAACAGACAACGGGATAATGCCTGGATTACCTGCAGTTCCCTGCATGGAGTAGGTCTTACCTGACCCCGTCATGCCGTAGGCAAACACCGTGGCATGAAATCCTCCCATAACCTTCTCCACAAGCTCCTTCACACTGTCGTTATACACATTTTCATTAGGTATCGGGCCATGGAACACCCGATCAAACGTAAATTCCCCCAACTCCTTGCTGCCTATGGCATTTCTCGCCGTGTCAATGTCCCAAGAAGACGATGGATTACTGCTGCCATCAGGCTTGACCCTCACACAGACCTTGATGTTTCCAGAATATGACACACCTCCGCCGCCAAACCCGGAGGGAGTAGCTGGTCTCCGAAGGTAGTTGGGCGTCGGCGAGCGCATGGAAGCCGAGGAAGCGGGTCGTTTGATCAGTTGTGGAGTCTGCGGACGGTTCAACGAAGTAGTGCTCCCACTAGGCCGAACTGAGCGTTTTGTGGGTGAACCTGGGGTTGCGAACGGAGGCATAGTGAATGTCTTTTTTGCTCAACCACGAATTATTTCACGAGGAATGGGCCTCTTCTAATCTCTTCCGGAACAGGCAATCGCAAAAAAAAATTTTAACAATCGTTGAGTATTATAATCGCTTAACTAACACCCGAACCAGATCGATAATAATACAACTTCGCTTGTTTAACTGCACACGTATGTGTGTGTGTGTGGGTCACTTAGCAGGGGTCGAGTGGGTGTTGGGTTGTGTATGTCTTGGTCAACTCCCAAAGTCTTTCTCGTTGTTTTGTTTGGCCTCTGTTTATCAGTTACCCTTTCCGGTACCCCCGGTCCTCCCCTGCACCTCCCGCATACATGCATCTATTAATTTAATTATTAATACAATCCCACCGCTCCAAATCGATCACTTATAGACAAGTTGTCAATAGTGCTGTTCTTTTCCTGCAAAGGACCAATGGTGTTAGCTCTGCGACGCTCCCTTAATAATATCATCAGTTGTTAGTAAAGGCATTTCTGTTCTAAAATCAGACTCGAAGAAACTTTTCTGGGGGCACGCCCCCAGACCCCCTGGGTCGGCTTCGCCGAGGTTTGGGGATAAGGACAGACTTCTGCGAAGCAGAACAAACGCTTTTTGCTTCTTTTTCTGGAAAAAGAAGGATACTTCGGCTCACCAGGGTTCGTCAACCAACGGTATACGTATGTATGCCGAACCATTCTCCCTATTAAATGTACTAGATCTAGATTGGTTGTTTTGCACTAGTACTAGTAATTAATAATGCTTCCTATTGCATTGAAGCACTATAGCTATAGATGTACACGTACGTACATTTGGCATCACGTTCGGTCTATCCGTAATTGTTATAGGTAAGTAGTATCAGCTAGTACAAACCCTCTCCTCCTAACCTAACCATGCATCAAGTAACGAATCAGGTATGACAAATTTAATGGAACTGTTACCGGATAATTGGTCACGAATACCACCATCTGGATCGATAGGTTTTGTTCTTTCTAAAAAAAGAACCGAAAACATTAGTCCTGCGAGGATTAAAGTAGTTGAACCTCTCTAATTTGATCCGGTCGAAGTTGGCTTCGCAGAGCAACGCTTTTGCTTCTTTTCTGCCATGTGTTCTTTCTACGAAACCCAGTAGACTTTTTTCTGGGGGCGTGCCCCCAGACCCCCTGGGCTCGCCTCGCTCGAAGCTATGGGTAGTGCTCTGTATTTCTATCCGTTGAAGCCTCTCAGAGCCACGGGGGTGCAGGGGGCTGGCCCCCAGCAAAAACCTAACCCAGTAGACTTCTTTCTGGGGGCACATTCCAGACTCCCTGGGCTCGCTTCGCTCGAGGTTATGGGCAGTGTTCTGTACTTTCTACTCGTTGAAGCCTCGCAGAGCCACGGGGGTGCAGGGGGCTGGGCCCCTGCAAATCCTAACTCAGTAGACTTTTGTCTGGGGGCACGCTAAAAGGGATGAACTCAAAGCTTGAAGCTTCTAATATAAACGATATCGGGCTTCTTTAAACTACATCAGCTGCCTAACTTGTTTCCTTCCTAGTAGGGGATTCTGTGAATTGCGTATTTACAGACTCTTAGTGCTAAACCCTGTCCGCAACGAGGCCATATCGAGTTAACCTTAGGACATCGTTACCTGGCAATCTAAGGACATATAGGGTCTAACACTTCGACTCCTAGGTCTTCTGGGAAAAAAAGATTCAGCAGCTCTACATGTACATATGTATGGATGCATGCAGACCTGGAGGGCCGGAGGACTTGCCTCTATATAGCTAGATAAAAATACAAGACATTAAATTAGTGTAATTGAAGTTGGCCAAAATTACAAATTAAGGGCTATATATAGAAAACATTTCTGGGATATTTTTGCAAGGGATCAGCACCCTGCACCCCCGTGGCCCTGCGAGGCTTCAACGAATAGAAACAATTGAACATAACCCATATCTTCGAGCGAAGCGAGCCCAGGGGATCTGGGGGCTTGGCCCCAGAAAAAACTACTTCTGGGTTAGGTTTTGCAGGGGGCCAGCCCCCTGCACCCCCGTGGCTCTGCGAGGCTTCTACGAATAAAAAGTTAAACCCTACCCATAACTTCGAGCCAAGCGAGCACAAGGGGTCTGAGGCTTGCCACCAGAAAACAGCTGTTGCATATATCGACATGTACAAGTGTGTACTGACGTACTACAGCTAGCTGAGTATTAGTTAGATCTAGATAGATATAAACGTACATGCTATTATAACGTTATGCCGGCCCTAGCTTACGGGAGGCGAACAAGATTACCGCGACCCACAATCCAAACTATATAACAATCACATAACTTAGCACTTTTTTACCCAAAATCCGCGAAGCGGACCCAGGGGGTCTGGGGGCGTGCCCCCAGAAACAGTAGGCTCGTTGTATCAGCTGAGTTCAGGGGTTCGCTTAAAAAAATCGCGTAAGTGAGCTTTTACGCGCGCCCCCTGTTTTTTTTTGTTGTCGCGTGGTGAGGGGTTGCCATAGCAACGTGACGAGGGGACGGGACGCGCGTGGCGGTCTTTGGTTGGAGGCCAACACATCAACTGGAGTCTCCTTTTTTTTCTTCTTTCTTCATCCACACACCCGTATACCCTAACGAACGTAAACATGGACAAGCTGCGTGAGGTGAGTAATTCAGAGGCGAGGGCTAGCATGAGTGGGGGATTCTAACTGGGACTAGAAAATCAACTCGTTGAAGCTGGAGGCTGAGACCGCCCAGGAGAAGGTTGATGAACATCAAGAGCGCATTAAGGTTCTTGAGGACGAGAACACTCAGAAGGATCAGGAGATTGCGTCCTTGACCCACAAGAACCAGACCTTGGAGGCTGAGGTTGAATCTCTAGAAGCCAAGCTCAATGATGCTAAGGTGGCTGCCGATGAGGGCGCTGCCCACGGCACACACAACGAGTCGCTCACCAAGAAGATTTCCATGATTGAGTCCGAATTGGAGGAGTCCGACCGTAACCTCCGCGAGACCACCGAGAAGCTGCGTCAGACCGACGTCAAGGCGGAGCACTTTGAGAAGAAGGTCACGTCCGTCGAGGCCGAGCGTGACGAATGGGAACGCAAGTACGAGGAGCTGTCGGAGAAGTATAACGCGGCCAAGGCTGAATTGGAGGAAATCCAACAACAATTGGAGAGTATCTAACTGGCCGGCGGCCCATCTGAACAAAAGCATAGTATTAATCAAATCAACCATCAAACCAACAACCTGCAGACTAACAATTACAGACTCTTGGATTTTCTTTTGGCTGTGATATGTTTTCTTGTATTCCTTTACTTGTACTCATAAAATATCAATCTTTTATCATCAATCGTTTCTTCTTCATCGATTGGTTCTTTTTGGCCACCGGCCCCAGACCCCCGTGTGGCTCCCTTTCGCGTAAAAACAGTACCACCTCTAAACCTATCCCAGGTGTGGTTTTCTGGGGGCACGCCCCCAGACCCCCAGGGCTCGCTTCGCTCGAGGTTATGGGTAGTGTTCAATTGTTTCTATTCGTTGTAGCCTCGCAGAGCCACGGGGGTGCAGGGGGCCAGATCCTAACCCAGTAGTGTTTTATTCTTTCTATTCGTTGAAGCCTCGCAGAGCCATGAGGGTGCTGGGGGCTGGCCCCCTGCAAACCTAACCAGATGTGGTTTTCTGGGGGCACGCCGCCAGACGTCCTGGGCGCGTAAAGGAGGTGAACTAAGAGATAACTGAAGGGAAGAATTATGTATATACCTGTAGAAATCTGCAGGTGTTGAACCTTATCTTAAACGCATATGAGTGTGCTATGACCTCAAGCAAATGACATAAATGTGAAAATGTTGTGACGGCTATGCAGGGTGAACTATCGAAATGTCTCGAACCGAGGTATCAAAGTTATTAAAGTGAAACTATGCGCATTACTGTAGGTTTTGATTAGGACAATTTCCGTGAGATAAACTCACAAAAGAACCCTATCTATATACTGCAAGCACTGGCCACGTGTGTCAACCATTCGATATGAAAATGGTATAAATTCCACCAAACTCAACTTCAAAGGTACAAGACAACGTCCAGGGCAAGACCATATGCGTTAATTGACAGATAAAGTACCTTTGAGAACGAATTGAATGGCTGCTCAAATTTAACCAACATGACTACACTGTTCTAAGAAAACGGATGTATATTTTGAACCGACGTTTTGGTCTCTTTTCTGTAAATAAACAAAGTACAGCTAGACTACTCACCGCACAACAGATCGAGAAGCGACAAAGGTAAACTCGCATAGCCACTGGGGTGCAGGGGGCCGGCCCCCTGCAAACCTAACTCAGAAGTAGTGTTTTCTGGGGGCAAGCCACCAGACCCCCTGGGCTCGCTTCGCTCGAAGCTATGGGTAATATGTTATTTTATCTATTCGTTGTAGCCTCGCAGAGCCACGGGGGTGCAGGGGGCTGGCCCCCTGCAAATCCTAACCCAGAAGTAATGTTTTCTGAGGGTAAGAAACCAACGACAGGAAAACTAAGGTGATACGACACAGCAGAGAACATAAAAGAATTTAATGCAATTGAAATCTTAATATAATAATAGTAAAATGTATAAGGTGTGTGGAGTACAGTTTAAACAGCTTTAGCAAGGCCCACAGCCTCACGTTCGAGGTCGTAGACAGAGTAGTATCTTCGCAGGAACGAGTCACCGATGATGGCCATTGGTCCAATTGGCGCTGGGATGTCCATTGGGGTGAAGGCAGAGGCGCAGGAGCCACCAATCTCCAAAGTGTAATCGTAGGCTGTCAAAGTAAAGTTGTAACCACCAAAGTTGAAGGTCAGGTCTGGAAGCTCATCACGCTTCTTGCAATCGACAGTGTACTGGCCGCTCCACGACTTTTCAGCGCCGATCTGCGCATTGAGGATCTCAGCAAGACCAGATGGAAGGGCAATGAGAGAGGTACCGGTGTCAATGGCAGCACCTGTGTTGTCGAGCTCAGCAGTCTCACCACCAAGAGAAATGGAATCAAACGAAACCTCCCAGTAGGCCTTTCTTCTAAGTGGCAACCAAGTGATCTCGCCCTCATAAAACTCTTCAGAAACACCACCAAAAGTGGCAGTGCCGCCGTCATTCTCGTCCTTGTTGGTGTCGCCTAGATAAAAGGCAAACTTCTTCTCGTCCAACAAACCCTCATCAATGGCTCTATAGACTGGTGGGACAATTTTGTTGACCGAGATAGTGTCATAGGCCAAGCCCAAAATACCATCAAACTTGCCAAACGCAAAGGCCAAGCCCGGCTCGGAGGTGACCTCGGCAAAGTCTTGCTTTGGAATGGTCAAATCACCGATCTGGAGTGTGTCCTGACTGACGAAACCACTCACACTGCCAGAACCATATTGGATGGCAAATTCAGAACCATTCTTCTTATAACTCTCAGAGGCCGATGAATCATACTTATTGTGAAGGAAACAAGCAATGGATGAACATGACTGAGATGGCACCCACAAATTGGCCGACCCAGTGTCCAAAATCACCTTAAACTTTTGACCCGGCGTACCAAGCTCGACCTCAGTGTAATACTGAGCATTAACATAGTTCGACAAAGGAACCTCGTGTCCTTCGCCACCCTCAGGACTCACGAATGGAACCTCAGCCATAGCATGACCTCCCTGTTGAATACCCAAGTACTTCTGTCCCAAAGCCTTCACGTGATTCGAGAACCCATCCTAGACCTCAATTAGTACTCCTTCAAACTAAATATATCTCCGATAAAGTCCCATCTAAAAACCTTCTCTTGAGTCCAAGCGTCCCCTGGGATGGCTTCCCCGAGCGTTCAATAGAGGAAATGCTACTTCGACACAAGCAGATGCCAAAAGAACAATTCTTTCGAAGGAGAAGTTGACCTTCTGCTAGACTGCTTTTGCTTTGTGTCTGAAACAGCACCCTTCTGGGTTAGGTTTGCAGGGGGCTGGCCCCCTGCACCCCCGTCACTCTGCGAGGCTTCAACGAATAGAAAGTACAGAACGCTACCCATAGCTTCGAGCGAAGCGAGCCCCGGGGGTCTGGGGGCGTGCCCCCAGAAACCACCCTTCTGGGCTAGGTTCTCCTTTGTTTCTTTCGCTTAAGACTGTAATTGAGGTATGCTCAATTCCAAAATGCATGAAGCAAAGACACTTTGTTTCGCTTTCCTTCTTTTTAGAACAGAGGAGCATCCCTTCAGGCTCAGCTATCACTTGAGTGGGGATAAGAGGGGGGGATTTGTTGGTGGCAAACATGTTGATATGACAAGGAATGTCGCCCACTGACTTTATCAAGATGAAAGAGAAACACTTACGCCTTTGAATTGTTCCTCAAGGGGGACCTTCTTCATGTTGGTTCTAAATCCCTTGTTAGCGATGACGGCCAAAACAAGAGCCCACACAATAAACTTACCTGTGCACAGCTCCAGATCCAAGACTCGCCAAAATGGCAGTCGCAATCGCAGTTGTAAACTTCATCTTAACAGGTGTCAAAAAGCTCTATTAGCCCCAACTTAAAATCAATACAGTGGTGTTGTGGACTGCTACGCTTCCGTTGATAACACCGACCCGTGGCCGGGCTATCGCTATTTATATGGGCCCTTTGCTGCTTGGGAGAAACGCACGTGACTTACCCTTTCTGGTTTGATATCATCCCGATAAGGTATATAACGTCCCAACCCCACCGTAAGTTACCCGGCCTTCATGTACTTGTGCATCCTCCACCAAGAACCAACCGACTGATCGATTGATTAAGCAGTTTACTTGTTGTGGCAATGGGAAAGTATGTCTTTTTAAGTAGCTCCTAGACCCTCCTTGTGACTGCTCTGCGGAGGGTGTGGATTGAAGTTTCTGAGGAACCTTGGCATTCCTTGGGCTGTTTCTTAGTGACTGTGCCCCCAGAAATCGGCAACTGGGTTAGGTTTGCAGGGGGCCAGCCCCCTGCACCCCGTGGCTCTGCGAGGCTCCAACGAATAGATAAAACATATTACCCATAGCTTCGAGCGAAGCGAGCCCATGTTCCTCTTTGTATTTGTTGTAGCCTCGCAGAGCCACGGGGGTGCAGGGGGCTGGCCCCCTGCAAACCTAACCCAGTAGTAGTTTTTGATGATTGGAGCTATGACATGTTTACAGGCCGAAGCAATCGTTTTATGGTGTATGCAATTGTCACGTTAATACATATATTAGTTAATTTACTTTCTGGTTCTTAGGTGGATGGATTGTATCTGATTGGGAGTTGAAGTGCAGTGTTCTATGCTGGGTTCGTTTCGATGACGCCTTTGTGGGGGCACTGCTAGCGGTTGGTTTGTATTTGAGGCGGTCGAGGATCTCAAGCTGCTGTTTCGACATGGCAGTTGGCTCCGGTATTTCACGCATGACAGCATCTAGACCGAGAAGAACCACTGTGAAGCCGAGCTTAACTGGGCCATTTCGGGACTCTTCACGGAAATACAATAGTTCATCTCCATCTTGCAGTAAGATGCGTTTTCCCTGTCCAAGACGAGTACCATTGACGTAGCAGGCATTGCTTGAATAGTCAAGAAGCCAGATTTCAGTTTGATTCGTCTCGCTGCGATAGACTTTTTCAATGATACAATGCAGACGCGAGATACGACGCTCGTCAAATGAGATGTCCAGGTCGAGATCGTTGTTCTTCTCCTTTCGGCCTACCACCACTCGGTCCTGAGCAATTGAGCAGTCCTTGGCTGGTACACTTTCTGGGAGCGTCAAAAGCTTGAGCCAACACGATTCATCCTGTTTCAAATGTTTGTCTCCACTGCTATCGTAGCTGTTGAAGTTTAGATCGCGTAAACTGAATGAAATGTCCTCTTGTCCTGGCTTGTCTTTAGGTTCATCCGAATCACTGTTTTCGGGTTCAAGCTCCATTGGCGTGCGTTCCTCCAACTCCGGGGGTGGAGGCCCCGGCATGCTCGAGGAATTGTGAATTCGCATTTGCGAAAATGCTTCTTCTGTGGTCGTTCTGTCATGTTCAGTTTTTGTTTTATCCGAGTTTTCTGTAACTGTCGTGCTTTCCTCATCCTCAATCTGTCCGTCGGCAGGCAGAAGCCATTTCATCCTTAAAGCGTCAGTGGGATTGGGGCGCTTAGATGGATCGATTTGCAGGAGGGCGTCAATGAATGCCTTGCATTCTTCGCTCACCTCAAATTTGTCCAGGATATATCTATTGTAACGGCCCTCGCGAATGTTGCGCTGAAGCTTCTCCTGAGTGTTGCCATCAAACGGCATGTATCCTGTGAGAATAACAAATGCCACACAGCCAATGCTCCACATGTCCACCAAATTAGAATATGTTGGAGAATCAGTTCCACGGGCTTTGTGGTTCAAGACTTCAGGGGCCAAGTACGACAGCGTGCCGCAGAATGTTTTAAGACATGAATTCTGGGTCGAAATTTTTGCCAACCCAAAATCACTGATCTTGACAGTAACAGGACTGTCGGATGCAATGAGAATATTGTCCGGCTTCAAATCACGATGTGAAATGCCCAAATTGTGGAAATACTTGACACAACACACAACTTGACGAATGATCTCTCTGCTAGCCTCCTCATCGATGGATCCATAGTTCACAACAAAGTCCATCAGATCACCTCCAGAGACATAGTCCATCACCAGGTAGTAATAATCATCGTCTTCTATAAATTCATGCATGCTGACGACATATTTATGTTGCAATTGCTTCAAAATCTTGATTTCTCGCTGGACAGCTGAGCTATCAGATACCTTGTGTTTGTCAATCATCTTGACAGCATACATCTGTCCCGTCTCCCGATGGAGCGCCTTCTTTACAATGGCAAATGCACCTTTACCCAACGTATCCTTGATATCATACGTAGAGTGGATTCCGCCAGTATCCTCAGGCACATACTTGTTTGGAAACGTGACCACAAAATGCAGCTCATCCTCAGGGACACCAATTCCCAACGAGATCTGGTCCCCCTGTGTGATAAGAAAGGTCTTGTTCTTTGGGATTCGACGATGATTCAAATACGTCCCATTCGTCGACGTATCCCTCAACAGCAAATTCTTATCATCCTGTTTACAACGTAGAATTTCGAAATGGACATTACTAAACCGCTTCACATCGCCCAAGCAAAACTCAACATTAGGATTGCGTCCGAAACGCCACTTTTCCCTGTCACTCCTCAATATCAGCTTTCCTCCAAATTTGCCATTTGTGGACAGTAGCACACACACAGCATCTTCCCCAACACCATCAACCTCCAACCCGGGTGTCGATTGCGTCGGCTCTATATCGTCCATTGTCATCAATATCAATGATGTTGCAAAAAGAACGAAAGACGCGACTTCCCCCAATTCAAACCCTGATTATTATTTCCCGATACCACACGCGACAAAACGCGTACAAGGCCAAAAAATAATTATTCATCGCATTCCTTTTCGTATAACCAATGCTTTTCTGGGGGGCATGCCCCCCAGACCCCCTGGGCACGCTTCGCTCGAAGCTACGGGTAATAGTTCAATCTTTCCATTCGATGAAGTCTCGCAGAGCCACGGGGGTACAGGGACTGGTTCTTCTGAAAACCCTAACCCAGTTGTTTTCCTGGAGGCACGCCCCCAGACCCCCGGGGCTCGCTTCGCTCGAGGCTATGGATAGTGTTCAGTTTTTCCATTCGTTGAAGCCTCGCAGTCTGGGGGCATGCCACAGACCCCCAGGGCTCGCCTCGCTCGAAGTTATGGGTCGTGTATACTTGTTCTATTCTTTGAAGCCTCGCAGAGCCACGGGGGTGCAGGGGGCTGGCCCCCTGCAATCCTAACCCAGAACTGGTTTTCTGGGGCTGGGGCATTGTCCAAAGAGCTGTTATTCGATTAGGTTATTGGTCTAGTGTGAGGTTGAAGGATTGTAGGCTTTCAATCACTTACCAATGGTATTAGGTCGATTGTCTTGTTCTTTGAAACAAAAATTCCAATGGTGTAACGTTGTGAATGCTGGACTTGTATGTTTTACTCTGTTCAACTAAAATTCACTTATTCATTGAACCAGAAGTTTTAATTGATTGTTCAAGCTAATTGTTGCAGTTAGTATAATGTCCTGATTGGGAAGGTTCCTAGCCGATCACCTTAAGCCCTGTCTCAGATCTTCAACCCTCCTTGCTCGTTTAGGAGTGGATTAGCGTTTGGCTGATTTAAGCCATCGGTAGGTTTGACGCCTTCGATTAATTATTTTCTATAGAGGGCGTCTTATTATTCAATGCACATATGTACAAGCAAGACCTTGAATCATAATTTCAATGACCAGAGTTCCCGCTATACGATAACCTAACCCAAGTGTTGTTTCTGGGGGCACGCCCCCAGACCCCCTGGGCTCGCTTCGCTCGAGGCTATGAGTAGTGGTATATCCTTTCTATTCGTTGAAGCCTCGCAGAGCCACGGGGGTACAGGGGGCTGCCCCCCTGCAATCCTAACCGAGAGAAATGTTGATATGGTAACAAAGATAAATTAAGATAGGTCTAAGATACGAATGTTTGACGATGCAATGGCCATTAAGCCTACTAACTTAGTTAGCTGCTATAGTTTGCCCTGATCGATCCACACCTGAACGACAGTTATATGTTCTCTCTGCTGCTAACGGTAAGTTGGATAACATGTGCAATCTTTTAACCTGCGAACAAAACGATGTAGTTCAAGGGCTGTTTTTCAAAAGAGACAGTTTTTTGCCTAGGTTAGCCTAATAGCCTTCTTTTCCCAAGGAAAGTGAGGAAGTATAGTTCAGCTTAGCAGATGGGGCCTCTATCTCAAAGGTATTAAGTCCTTGTACAAAGAAATCGATTGCACTAATAAACAAGTTTTGTGTGTAATAATCCTTTTACGGTAAAAATATACTTCTCCGAAGACCAAACTACTCATAACTCAAATAAGCTGACCGGTTAGAACTCGCAGGGGCCAGCCCCCTGCACCCCCATGGCTCTGCGAGGCTCCATCGAATAGAAAGAGTGCCTTATCCCCGAATCTCTCTAATTGCTATAGTCGCATGTCTTGTGAAACGAGTTTCTGGGGGCTGGCCCCCTGCAAACTTAACCGAGAACTAGTGTTTACTGGGGGCACGCCCCCAGACCCCCTGGGCTTGCTTCGCTCGAGGTTATGGGCGGTGGTTTTACTTCCTATTCGTTGGAGCCTCGCAGAGCCACGGGGGTGCAGGGGGCTGGCCCCCTGCAAACCTAACCGAGAGCTAGTGTTTCCTGGAGGCACGCCCCCAGACCCTGGGCTCTAAACTGAACAGTGACTAGACGAAGTGTATTTGCTAAACTTGGAATCGATCGGTATCCGGGCCGAAACACCGATGGGTCATTGTGATCCAAATGTAGCTCCCGGAAGCGACAGTCCAATATGAAGGTTGAAGAAAAAGAGAGAATAGGCGGGCTTCGTCTACAAAAGGTTGTCCCGTTTACCTCTACATATAAAGATGGGCTGAGGGTGGGGGAGGCCTTTCATAGGAGCAATCAGAACCTGGAAGCGCTTACGATACGATATAACCCCAAGTATCGCTTTCTGATGGATTTGAAGCGATGTAGGAATACGATTCTTGACCCGCAGGAAAGACTCAAGGAGTATATTAAGCACGCCAATGGGTATGCTAAAGTTATCCATTATCGAGCACGAGAATTTCATTTGGAAATGTTGAATCCGCGTGCTGAATGTTATTTGCTAAGCCGTGATGATGATGATGAGATTGTCGGCTATTTTTCACTTGTTTATCCGCCAGGGATATTGGAGTCTCCAAGGCAATGTATATTTAACAACTTTGGAATTTTGTCAAATTCAATTGGTACAAGTGGAAGTACAGAGTGATCAATTGGTTTGCTGATCCTTCGCGGAGGGAATTTGTAGACACCGTCAAGCAATCTACGGAGGACTACAAAAGACTCGTTCCAGACGAAGCAACTCTTGCAAATATGAGTTACGAAGCCCTGGGAAAGGTTAATTACCCGTTGAACAAATACGTTTGGATTCATCAAGTCTTTCTGACACCTGAATATCAAGGACAGGGTATAGCCAAAAAGCTGATGAATTACGCACTAGAAAACGCGACCGATGCTACAACAGAGTTTACATACAATACTGCAAAAGCTGTCGGCCCTCTCAAATTTAACCTCTTTGCAACAGAAGAGGGCGAAGGCCTCTACATTCGAATGGGCTTTCAGGAACAGATCACTGCCAATATCACAGTTGGAGAAATGTGCTACAAATTGACCCGAATGGATAGGAAAGTAAAAATCGAGTAACTTTTTTTTTTTTTTTTTTTTTTTTTTTTTTTTTTTTTTTTTTTTTTTTTTTTTTTTTTTTTTTTTTTTTTTTTTTTTTTTTTTTTTTTTTTTTTTTTTTTTTTTTTTTTTTTTTTTTTTTTTAGCAGTACTTGTCCTCGTCGGGACAGCCAGACCCTGCACAAACCTAACCTACTTCTGGGGGCACGCCCCCAGACCCCCTGGGCTCGCTTCGCTCGAGGTTATGGGTAGGGATTATTTCAATTCGAACAGGACATGCCTTGGTTGGGGAATGGTTTAAAGAACGAGAGATCAAGGTAATAGCTGCGCTTGCGGAAAACTTGAAACTATCCAACATATTATACAACAATGTCCTAAAGAGGGCATAAGAAAGAAAGGAATTAAAGAAGGTGTCCCCGAACCTTGAGTTGCCAATTTTATTGAACACCAAGAAAGGCCTCCAAGCAATGGCGGAGTTTATCACGACTGGACGAAAACAGACACAGCGAAACTCCAATATTAATCAATCAATTTAGTAGCAGGCAGTTGGAAGCAACCCAGGCTATGTCACAGCAGGCTGATTCTTCTGAATCCGGGTCTGACTGAGTCGCTAAAGCCCAGATGATGAGTGGAAGCAAAGAGATAAAACAAATGCAAAAGCACACGAAATGGAAAGAACAATAAGAAATAGAATCAATGTATTGGAACAAGAGTCTGACATGGTCTTCGTGACTTATTCCGGTTTAACTCTGAGGGGGTGCGCCTGGCGACTCTATAATAAACTGATGAAATGTCAAAGTTCGTTCTTCTACTCGTTGAAGCCTCGCAGAGCCACGGGGGTGCAGGGGGCTGGCCCCCTGCAATCCTAACCCAGAAGTGGTTTTTCTGGGGGCATGCTCCCAGACCCCCTTGGCTCGCTTCGCTCGAGGCTAAGGGTAGTGTTCTATTCTTTCTATTCGTTGAAGCCTCGCAGAGCCACGGGGGTGCAGGGGGCTGGCCCCCTGCAAACCTAACCCAGGTGTAGTTTTCTGGGGCAAGGCCCCCAGACCCCCTGGAATAGGCCTAGATGAGAAAATAATTGATGCGGGTTTTGGAGGTTGTTGTGATCGTCGGGGGAGCTTCCGAAACGGGGGGTATCAAAACAATGCACGTTGGAATATAAAACAAGCATTTCGGCTTTAGACCATCTGATTGTGCACAGCTCTATTTATTTCAGATAACCTATCCCCCTGATTTTTATTTTATCTCGTTGTTACCACATCGATGGCCAGGATAAGTGCAAAATCAGCAGTGGGCCATTACTCTCCCGTCAGCGAGTCTGAAAACTCCGATTACAACAGCCCTGGGCAACCACGCCATCGTCTCAACAATAGGTCTGTAGTTCGACGCGGCCCTCTGATGGATGTTGATATAAACAGTGTTGATTCAGACGACAATTCTGACTACTCTCCCATCGGGACTCTCAAAACAACCTCCGGTAGGCAGCTGACTCGTTTGGAGCCCAAGGGCTACGACACCTCCAACTTCAAAATCAACCTTCCTCTGAAGAACCCCGCCAAACAGCAATTCCAGGGAACTCCGTCACCTCTGAAGAACAGCAATCGAGTGGACTTTGCTCCTACCAGGTCGGTCGTTTCATACAGCAAAGCGTCCTCTCCATCAAAGCTGCTAGGCGACGCCAGCAACCTGCTTTCAAAAAACAGAACGCCACCAGGGTCCTTCTACAGTGACACACCAAGCAAGGCCACAAATGTTCCGCAGCAGGACGAATGGATTGATGAAGAAGAGGAGGAGGCGAACCACGATGCAAACAATGTTTATGACGAATCTATGACTGACGACCAACCAAGCAATCAACAAGTTTATTACCCACGACAATACCAACAACAACAACATGACAATTATATACCCCGTTACAATGTCTTCTGGGACCCAGACACGCCATCAACCGTCTCTGCGTGGGTGCAGATTATATTCAACGTGCTTGTTGCGGGCAGCATTCTGTATTTCTTTTACCTGTTCGTGTCTACGATACGTCATGACATTGACATGAAGGTTGAGGAATATTCTGCAGAAATCCTGGCGGAAATGTCCGTCTGTTCAAAGGAATACATCAACAACAATTGTATGCCGGGAAAACGCGTTCCTGCATTGGAGAAGATGTGCAACTCGTGGGAAAAGTGCATGAATCGCGACCCTGCAGTGGTAGGTCGTGCGAAGGTTGGTGCAGAGGCCTTTGGTGAGATTGTAGAGGGGTTCACAAAGCCAATCAGCTGGAAAACAATCATATTTATTGTCTGCTTTGTCGGTGGTACTACGCTCATCTCTAACGTTTCGCTCATGTATACTCGTCGTAACTTGGGTGGCTATAGAAGACAGCAGCAACAAGAACGAAAACAGTCTCCACGAAAAACTCCAAGGAAACCCAAAACCCCCTCTCCTCACCAAACGCCATATTACACACCGCGCTCAACAAGGACGGGAATGCCATCGTCACGTAGACCGAGACGAAGACATGTATAACTAAAACTAGCTACAATTTACTAATCTTTGGTCAGGAGTATACTTATAACCACGAACTCTATATGCTAATCCAGTTGTGGTTTTCTGGGGGCTAGCCCCCAGACCCCCTGGGCTCGCTTCGCGAGGTTATGGGTAGTGTTCTATCGTTTCTATTCGTTGAAGCCTCGCAGAGCCACGGGGGTGCAGGCGGCCTAACCCAGGTGAAGTGTTTCTGGGGGCACGCCCCCAGACCCCCTGGGCTCGCTTCGCGAGGTTATGGGTAGTAATGTTCTATCGTTTCTATTCGTTGAGGCCTCGCAGAGCCACGGGGGTGCAGGGAGCTGGCCCCCTGCAAACCTAACCCAGTTGTGGTTTTCTGGGGGCATGCCCCCAGACCCCCTGGGCTCGCTTCGCGAGGTTATGGGTAGTGTTCTATCGTTTCTATTCGTTGAAGCCTCGCAGAGCCACGGAGGTGCAGGGGGCTGGCCCCCTGCAAACCTTAAGATAACCTCACCCTCCGCAAGGGTAGTTCCAGGGCACGCTTGCTTCTTTGACTGTAAAAGAGATAAACGATGGTACGAGGAAGAGTTATATTAAATAGGTTAATCGAGAGATTTTCTCCATTCAGCAAATTCTGGGAGAATGAGGGAATCTAGGACTTGGGAGGCCTCTGGACCTTGAAGGGGATATAGTACCAGCTTTTGATCGCCCCTCTTATATTGGAGACGCCACGCCACACCCTCTTGTGTTCCCACTGTGTTTTTAATCCATTCAACTGCAGCAGCATAAAATGCTACGGCGTCATTACCGTTCCATTTTGATTTTGGATTAGAAAACATGCTGGATTTTACCAATGTGGGCAATTCGTCAGTTCTGTATTCTTCGATCGATTTCAATATGCCATTATCGTCGCGAAATCCGTATATCACCTTTCGAATTCCTAACAAAAATGACTGGGCCCAGGTTTTGAGAATCTTACGTTCAAACGCCCGGGCATCCTTTTCATCCCGAATAACTTTGGACGTTTTCAGTTCTACATAATGTCGCAACGGGTCCTCAGGCTTTTCGGGCTTATAATCCATCACACCGTCAACCTCTCCAGCTAGCACCAGCTTTACACTGCCCACACCAGTTCTTACGATGGAAAGATATTGCTCAATATTATTCACTTGCTTTGTTTTGGGTCTGTCGAATATCTCGTCGCGAGTTGCCTCACTCCAAGGCTTGTCTAACATGCTAATGGCCTCAAACTTGTATCCCCAATAACACATCAACCTGTCGCGTTCATTCATAGCCCTCTTCTTTGACTGCGTTAATTCGTGATCTTCTTCTATAAATATCTGACCGTCAAACACCATTAGATTAAGATCAATGTCATCGCCTGAATTGTATGGTAAACACAATAATTTGGTCATGATGCCTCGAAAGGTGATTATATCGCCCTTTATGCGCGACCCCGTAGTTTTCTCATGTTCCATCAATGCCCTCAAAAAATGGTTCAAATGCCCTGGCTCGGATTCGTCTTTTTCTATGAAGTCCTTATATCCTCCGCTCAAATCGATATCAGCGTTCAACATGGGCTCTGGGAGATAGTAATAACTCAAACACCGATCATCAAACCGTGTGTTCATATCTCTGTCAATACTGAAACTACATTCCTCCTTAGGTTGTCGGAGCGAGGCCTTAATTCGATGCGCCAACGGCAATTCTGACATTTTCCACTAATCCACCCTCCTGCCTAGTGTCATAATTTTCCTTCTACATCTACCCAACGTAATTTTCAGTCCAACGTATTTCTTATCACATAATTTACTTCACGAGAGTGTTTCTGGGGGCACGCCCCCAGACCCCCAGAGCTCGCTTCGCTCGAAACTATGGGTAGTGGTTAGAAATAATTTTACGTATTGGAACAAGAGCCTGGCTTGGTCTTCGTGACTTATTCCGGGTTTAACTCCGAGTGGGTGCGCCTGGCGACTCTATAATAAAATGATTAAATGTCAAAAAAAAAAATGGGTAGTGGTTCATTCTTTCTATTTGTTGGAGCCTCGCAGAGCCACGAGGGTGCAGGGGGCACGCCCCCAGACCCCCAGGGCTCGCTTCGCTCGAAACTATGGGTAGTGGTTCGTTCTTTCTATTTGTTGGAGCCTCGCAGAGCCACGGGGGTGCAGGGGACTGGCCCCCTGCAATCCTATCCCAGGAGTAGTTTACAGAACTTACTAAAATGATAGTCACCCGCAGTGCGAGTTGTGGCTCAGTCGATATATCGGTCTGTTGGACTACGGATTCATTCAATTGGTCCTTTTTTTACCAGAAGTGCAGCAAAGTGCTTCCCATAGCTAGCCGAAAGTCAGCGAAGCCAACTCTGGCGAATTAAGGGGCCAGTTCCCAGCAGAATACCGTTTTCACTAGTTTATTCGGCAAATATTTCGTCCCATTGATAAGCGAACTTCAATTGTTTGAGGCCGAGACGTTCACAGGATTCGAGAAGCTTTGCTTTGTGGATGATGACCCCAATGTCTGCTTCTTTTAGGGCGAGGAGATCTGTGTTGCTGTCGCCGACATAACAGAGCTTTTTTGATCCGATATTATACGTCTTTCTGAGGGATTGTATGACATTGGCTTTGTCTTGAGCCGTTCGTACCTGGAGGCCTTGAGTCAATTTACCAGTTCCTCGGTTGTTTTCGCCCATGGAGACTTCGTTGGCGTAAATCTGAACGTCGTTGTAACCCTTCATTTCAAACACCCTGCGAATGAATTCAGCAGACCAATTGACACTGATTATTACTATCGGGATGCCACGACTGCGGAGGCGGGCGCAGAGGTCCCACCAGCCCTTTCGAATAGGAACCTGTTCGGCTTGTTTGTGCAGGGCAGATAGAGGAACGTCTTTAAACAGACCTGAGCTCTCTACTCGTTTTACACTGTTGTATTCTACATCTGTAATTCCCCTAAGGAACGCCTCTTCCTGCGCTAGTGTCTCTCGATATTTATCCTTGCAGTATTCTGTATAATCCCTCATGTACTCGGACTCAAAATGGTCCCATTTGGGTATAAAGTGGGGTTTGCTATCGTATGCTGCCTGGCCAACCATCCGCAGAGTGTCCTTACTCGTTATGGACTCATCCCAGTCTGTGGCCAAAAGCCCAATTTCATCCAGGTTCATCTGTAGCATTGAATGGTTGGTTAGTTATCAATTCGGACCCCGAGCGGGTAAAACCTTCTGAGTGTTGATCGGTCCGCAATCGGGGGTCCACCCCACGCAAAACTCGGGTCTTGCGATCAACATATAAATTGCGCCAGCCATCCGCATTCCTGTGCGTTACTTTGTGTCCGTGGTGAATTGTTCTTGTTTAAAAGGAAGAACTCTGCAAGGTTTGACTAGCGGAAGAAGAGAGCGTGTGGTGACAATACTCCGAAGCAAGAGGAGAAAATATGAAGTTGAGTACAATTTTGGCTCTAGGTGTGAGCTGTGTAGCAGCTACGCCATTGAATTTTGTTGAGCAGATTCCATTGATTGGAGAACGAATTAAAGTTCACGATTTGGAGAAGAATCATGCTTCATTGTTCAATTTGCATCGTGAGCTTGTTGAACGTCCCTCAGTGAGCGGCAACGAAGATGATGTTGCAACATACCTCGAGGCTTATCTACGAAACAGAAACTTTACTGTTGAGACACAGGTTGTTGATGGTAATGAGGCTCGCAGAGATGTGTATGCTTATATGGGGTCTAAGAGAGATAACAAGGTTCTGTTGACTTCACATATTGATACCGTTCCCCCCTTCTTTGACTATCGCATTGAAGGTAACAAAATATATGGCCGAGGTTCTGTAGACGCCAAAAGCTGTGTATCTGCAATGATCACCGCCTTTCAAGAGCTCCGTGAAGAGGGTAACATTGAAGAAGGTGACTTGGCAATGCTTTTCGTTGTTGACGAGGAGTTCCATGGAAGAGGCATGAAGAATGCCAACAAATACATCGACACTACTTGGGATGCTGTAATTTTCGGTGAGCCAACTGAATTGAAACTTGGTGTTGGACACAAGGGTATTGCAATTGCCAGTTACGAGGTTGAAGGCAAGGCTTCGCATTCTGGATATCCAGAACTAGGTGTTAGTGCCAATGAGATACTTGTCAAGGCCCTGAATGACCTTATGAACACTCCTCTTCCTGAATCAAAACTGCTTGGGCCATCTACGCTTAACCTTGGCCAAATCAACGGAGGTGTCGCTCCAAACGTTGTTCCTGGATTTGCCAACACTACTGTTTCCATTAGAATTGCTGATGGCTTTGACGAGGTCATTAATATCCTCGAACGCTTTCCTGACAGTTATGAACGAATGAAGCGAGTGGGCGACCTTTATGCAGTCCCTCCACAGTACCTCTCGTACGAAGTACCAGGATTTGAGAGTATCATTCTAGCGTATAGTACTGACATTCCAAACATTGATGGTGACTTCACTCGCCATCTCTATGGTCCAGGAAGCATCCACGTTGCTCACGGTGCCAACGAGTATGTCACTTTTGACGATCTTGTGGAAAGTGTAAATGGATATAAGAAGTTGGTCTTGCACAACTTGTAGATGTACAACAATCAACGGCTATTAGGGTCTTTTCTGTTCCTGGTCCAGGGCACGCCTCCATACAGTCGCCTTGCTGGAAATTTTGGCTATACCAGTATATTCCGGCAAATGAATCTTAATCGGAGCCTCTCCCTCAGTCTTCTCCTTGCAGAGCCAACGATCCCAGAACGAACATCTCGGATAAGCCAAAGGTGTTGCAGTATACTTCTCTTCCAGAAGAAAAAGGCAAAAAGCGTTGTTCTGCTTCGCAAAAGGTTTGTTGACCAATCTTCGGCGAAGCCGACCCAGGGGGTCTGGGGGAAAACCACTTCTGGGTTTGCATTTTCCTTGTTTTTGGTCTTCCAAGCTTCTCTGCTCACCGTTTGGTTCTCTCTTTGGAAAATGTTGCCCATAGCTTTAAGCGGAACTACGCCTTTTATTTTTATTTATTTTTTTCTTCTTCTGCAGAAGTCAAGAATAAAGATAGGTATCATGAATAGCCACACAGAAATAGGGATTGGGGCTATGTCTAGGAAAATAGAAATTCCGATAATTCCGTCCTATTCCCTGATGAATCCAAACTGGGTGAAAGAGGAGATAAGTGGTAATTCCGCGATAGTTCCGCTAAAACAAATTTCAAAGTTTGTATTTAAAAACGCTGTTTGCAACTACATTTTATTTTAGATTTCTACAGGGACATGAGATTTGAGCGCTTCTGCTAATTTAGCTTCATCTCGTGGCTTGAAGACAACTTTGTATGGATGAGGGACGACTCCCAGAGCTCTAGGGTCATGGACACCAGTAAGTCGATTAACGTCGATTTCCTCTGGACTCTCAATCTTGAATGAAGAGATGAGTCTCATGAAGAGAAGATAGAGCTCTCTGTTCCCCAGAAGATTTCCAGCACACATGCGAGAACCATAACCATAGGAAAAGTGTGGGGTTTGCGGATGTTCCAAGAAACGTTCTGGGCAGAATTCCTCTGGGTTTTGGTAAAGCTCAGGGTCCATGTTACAAGCCCATGTGTTGTGGAAAATTAGAGAACCAGAGGGGACCTTTTTACCATCATAAACGAATGGGGTGGTCACGGTACGCGGAAGAGAAAGTCTCAGAGGAGTGAAATAGCGAAGACATTCTCTAACAAGGCATACAATATAGGTACATTTTTGATCTTCAATGGGGTCACAAAGAACTTGATCCTCGTCGAAGAACTCTCGAATGGCGTTGTAGGCTCTTTCCTGAATATCTGGTCTGGTCGCAAGCATGGCAATCCCCCACACGACAGTTGACGTCACAGTGTCCAACCCAGCATTAATCATTGTAACACTAAGGGACATGAGCTCGGTAGCATTGAGCTTGGCTTCAGGGTCGGTTAGAACGTTGGCCTGGATGCAGGGTTTATGTGTCTTCTTGGCCATGCGTTCATCCAATTCCTTGTTGAGTTTCTTGATGTAGACGTCCCTTCTCTTTCTAGTGTCCAAGGCGGTTTCAGTGTTTTTGGAGAACGGGTTCAGACGAAGGATAGGAACATAATCTTCCCAGTTGGAAGTGGTGCTTCTAAATGAAGACACCATTTCCTCGACATGGATAATTTCTCTGAACAGGGGATCATCAATATTATCAATACGAGTACCCCAATTTAAAGTCAGACTCATGTTCAAGCTCATTCTTTTAATCAAAGGCATAGGGTCCAGGGAAATCTTACCGGCTTTTCCGCGAATAAAACAATCATTGACAAATTCCTTAGATTCCAGGTCAATATGATGCACATAACTCTGAACAGCAGGCTTGTTCAATGCAGAGGTTGCCGCCTTTCTTCGACGCTTAAGAGATTCATCCATAGGAGAGCTTCCGATGGTAGCACCCTGAGTTGCAGAAACCACTCCGTGGAAAGTTCTCATCAATGGACGCGAATTGGTAGAGCGGGTGTTTGTCAAAAATATTTCTTTGGATGCATTCGCAGTGTTAACAACAATCACTGGCTTGTTACCCAATTGAACCTGATAAACAGGTCCCCATTTCTTGGCCCATTTGCGATAAACTTCCGCCGAGTCCCCGAGCACCTGAGGAATGTTGCCAAACAGCGGATACCCCTTTGGTCCCTTAAACCCAGGAATCCTTTGCTGATACCGGTATACCTCTGTTATTAAGACGTAAACGCCGAACAATACCGGTACAAGTCCAATGATCTTATATGGATCATTGGGAATGTCGCGAAGATATTCAAAGGCCTGATTCAATATTTTCGTCACTGCCATTATAAAAACAATTTTAACTGTTGAATCAGTGTAACCATTGGTTATCCCTAGCTTCTTTTATAATCTCTCTTCCCCACCTGGCAAGATTACTTGAAAATAATCCATAATCCATTGGCTATTAAGCTTTCTACGTCATAATCCAAGCCCCGCATAGGTGCGGATTTTTTCAAATTCCGCATACTAGTCAGCTCTTACCCACTAATAACCACTCATAAAAAGTGCCTACTTTTTTCCGGTTAATTATTCCGGAGGGCCAGATTGGACGGGGCAGCCCTGTAGCCGCTTCATGTGTACAGCTGACAGCCATAAAGCCCCTTCTTCAAAGCTTCACGTCTTGAGTTAGGTGACCTCAAATTCCGTTCAACTGATCACATACCCCTCTCCACATCGCAACCATTACCCCGATTTTTTGTTCCTTTCTATCCGGCCAACGTCCCCCTTTATATGTTACTTTGGATTTGCTTCCCCGCACGACCTGAGACAAAGCCGCACGTCCGATCTTCAGGTCACAGATGTTAGAATGGATTTTAAATGTCTTGGCAATTTATTGTCTATTAATAAGTGCATATTACAAGGCATAAAACCCATTTAGCGGCACAAAGTCTGTCTCTAAAATATGCCATATTACCCCGCATAACTACCTATTCACAACCGTACTGGTCCACGGTCAGTTTAGTAATAGTTTCAGTGAGGTCTGGCAACCGAATCCTCGGCGAAGTGGGGGTCTGGGGGCGTGCCCCAAAAATCAACCAAACTAATGGTTCAATTCGTCGTCTCGTACTCTTCTTTTTCCAGAAAAAGAAGCAAAAAGCGCTTTTTCATCGAAGAAGCGAAAAAACCGATGTTGTTCTTCGCTGAAGTCTAGATTTTTACATCTATAGCTCCAAGGATAGCTCCCACGTTCCTACTGTATATCCCATAACGTTAACTCAGGGAAGAAATTCTGCCTCCCCCCCCCCCCCCCCTCCTTTGGTTATTAATTTTCTGGGTCTAGCGATCCAATTTGACTATCAAGGTTCATGCGGACTGTCCTGTCTAACCCGAACGATGACCTCGACTATCATAATTGAGGGTTTTTTAGCGAAAAAGATAAATTATTACAAAAAGCTATTAAGCAGGGATTAAACTTTGTTTGAGTTATCTTCAGTAGCATGTTCGATAATCTCAGTAGCTGGCTTCTCACCACGACGAATTTCCTCCTCTTCCTGTTGAATTCGGCTCCGTCCAACTCTAGTTCTGAATGCCCACTGAGCATCTGGGCCAAACAGGTCGTCGATTTCTTCAAGAGTCTTTTGTGCAGTTTCTGGGAACATGAAGAACATGTGGATGAACATGACAACACAGAACACGCCAAAGATGATGAACGTTTTGTATCCAATGTTGTCCATAGCCGGTGGGATGTAATAGGCCAAGGCAAAGTTCATTGCCCAGTTACCAGCTGCGGCAACGGCCATGCCTTTTGAGCGCAGATACAATGGAAAAACTTCTGGTGCATAAACCCAAGCAACAGGGGCCCAAGATAGCGCATATACCATCGTGAACAAATAAGAGCACACCAACACGCCTCTAGATGGTCCAAATTGGCCCTCAAGCGTAATGTGGATGTTTGGATTGTCTCCAACTTGGTCCACCGGCTCACCATAGGTAGCCAGCAAACCACCAACGGCAAAGACAAATGCACCCATTCCTACGGAGCCACCCAATAGAAGAGGTCGTCTTCCTATCTTGTCCACATAAAACATGGCTGGGAAAGTAAACACCAACATGATGATGTATTGGACAGATGATGCAATCAAATTAACCTCGCCAGAAAGACCAGCCATTTGGAAAACATAAACAACATAGTACATCATGACATTTCCACCGGCGAGCTGCTGCCAAACCTGAGTCATAACACCCACAATAGTGCGTCTCCAGTTGCGCTTGTTGAGAAGAGCTAGATAAGATGCTCCTCCATAGTTCTTTTCAAGATCGACAATTTGACGAATTTCCAGCATCTCTGCAAGAACCAGAGGATCATCTTTGTCCCCCTTTGCATGTACATTACCCAAAATTTCGTTGCATTCCTCCCATCGATCCTTGCCGGCGAGCCATCGAGGTGACTCTGGTAACATTGGCATCATACAGAATAGAATAACACCTGGAATCATCTGGAGACCCCACAGAATTCTAAATGAAGCTGTGCCCTCCACATATGATAATCCATAGCCCAGATAAAACATGACCAAAATGCCGACTTCAATGGCAAGTTGTTGAATAACAATAATCTTACCTCGGACTGAGTGACGCGAAATCTCTGCAAGATACACTGGCACTTGAGATGAAGTAAAACCAACACAGAGCCCGTTGATAAATCTGCCAACAATCAACATGGCGATATTTTGCGCGGCACAAGAAAGAATAGACCCAATTATCCACAAGATACACGAAAACTGAATTGTTGTCTTTCTGCCCAGACGGTCGCAAACAAAACCTGCCAAAATGGCTCCCACAAGAGATCCACCAGGCATGGATGCCGTGATTCCTCCCTGTTGGTCAGAGGTAGGGTTGTTGAAGTAGGTTGTATACTGTTCCGTTCCAATCGTAGCAGACATGGACGAAATATCAAATCCAAACAACGCACCACCAATCGTGGCCGTCATGGCCACGAAGTAAGTGTTGTAAATTTTTGGGAATTGCATAGGTCTTGGCAAGGCTTGATACTTTTGGCAGAGTCTTGAAGAGCCGTATGGTGTTGAAGGTGTCTTGAAAACTTCGAAAGTGTCTTATCGCACTGAAAGAGTCTTGGTAGTTGAAGAGTCTTGATAGTGTGAAAAGAGCCTTGAAGAGTAAAGATTAGCCGACAGCGAACACGACCTTATATATATCTGCAGCCACGGAGCCGTTAGAGAACCTTTTTACGAAGATCATTGTCGAAAGGGGGAATCCCCTCGATGCGGGGTGGAGGGAACTGTGGGGTGGGGAGGCGAACAATTAAGGCGATTTATCCTGTGCCCTGGGAAGAAGAGCACAACAACCAGTTATTTCAGAAAAGAAAATCGTTGTTGTATTTACGTGTTTTTCTACCGTCTAAACCTGATTAGATCTTGATTTCCTTTCGTGTATTATATCTTAGCCGTGTATAGTCGTTTTCACAAAAGAATGCAGGTTCAGAGTCAAGCCACCGGAAATATTGGATAAATGATTTAGCCGGCGTAACGGCGATGCATAAACAGAATGCCGGATACACCCCGATCATCTGATAGTACATAAAGAAAATCGGGAGATGGGCCGCCGTTCCGATTCATCTAGTAAATATGTCATCTTCAGTTTCAGCCGTGTGATGCCCTACGTTGACGGGAAAATAGGGAATATAAGAGCTGTTTAATCGTATTCTTGGCAGGGTTCCGCAACTGACTTCCAAAATGCGGGGCTTGAGTTCAGAACGGTAGAAAGCATAAGGTACGTGAGAAGTTGCGAAGAACCAAGGGGTCTGTTGAAAAGAAGATGGTTGAACGAGGATAAAAAGCTGTACATGTCTCCCATCACTCCAGTTCCGGAAACAAGTGGACCTAAATGGGCAATTAACCATATATATTAATGAAATTTCCGGAACAACTTATATTGATCTCTCTTATGGGCCAGCGTAGCAATTAATATTAATATCAATTATATATTGTTCTCCGATCGATGACTACGTACAATAGGTACGCACTTGGTATAATTAACAATTAATGCCGATCCATTATATTACGGGTTGTACATGGTTCAGGCAACTAATCTATACTTTCCTTCTTCAGCAGGCCAGAGTTTCGGAGAGGCTGGATATCGAGTCGTTAGACCCCGCTTATCCAGAAGACACTACTGGGATAAGTTTTGCGGGGGGCTGGCCCCTGCACTCCCGTGGCTCTGCGAGGCTACAACGCAGAGGCCCACAAGTCGTGATCCCGGCAAGTCGGTTATGAAATCCAGCGAGATGGAAGGATGGGTGCCGGGAATTGTTTCAGATAGCAGTGTAGTGGATGGCGAGGCGATTTGGTCTTCTGGCGGACGGGGCAAGAGCGGACGTAATCGGAAACCGTATATATTGCACATGTCGTGACAATAGTAGCAACGGCCGAGGTCGAGGAGGTAAGTGTTGTCTTGTCTCTAATATCCTGACCACCAGATTTCATGAAAACGGTGAAGGAGGTCAACCTTTAGTGTGTCGTCGGCATCAACGATCATGCGAGGTCTTACGTATAGGAGGCCGCCGGAGTATCTGAAGATGGTCGTGTGTCGTTGATGGTGTGTAGGGAATGTCGTTGAGCGGGCTTCTAGGGAAACAATTACTTAGCAAGGGTTGGTTTGGCAAGAATCGATTGGCGGAAACGTGCTTTGTCGTCAGCAGAGAGGGAAGCTTCCGTGAGGTGGGTTCAACTAGCTGATCTCAATTCCGGGATCCTTGGGGTTGGGAGGAAAGGGGATTCCTTCCTTTTGGGGTACGTTCAGGGTATCGTCGCGGAGAGGTAATGAGTTCGTGAGAGTGTTGTTTGACATACTGGAGGGTGAAGTCAAAACCCGTTAAGTAATTCGGACAAAAGCGGAACTGGGTATTTTCTTTTTTTGGTCAAGTTTCACAATGTCTCAGATTTAAGCCGCATGACTATGTGCCGATCTTTCCAGAACGAGAAAAAGAATTTTCAACAAAAGGGCGTCTGGTGTAGTTGGCTATCACGCTCGCTTAGCATGCGAGAGGTCCCCGGTTCAACTCCGGTGTCGTCCAGTCAGGATAATAGTCCTGATTCCTTTTTTGCATTTATTTCAAATTGCATGCATGCATATATATATATCGCGACCGCGTACGTGATCATGATATCGATAGCTATATATATATATATATATATATAATATATAGATCGATCGATATATATATATATAGCCTAGGCCGGATCCGGAACGAGACCCGGTTGTACCCATACGTATATACGTATACGCGTAAGCATGCAACGTATACCCCATGCACAACTCTCTGAACCTTTAATTTTAATTAATTCGCTATAATTCAGTATCGATGAAAAATAATAGCTAGAATATTAAAGCTAAGTGAGGTACGCACTATTTTAAATATATTATAAAGCGGTTTATTCAACATGCATGAATTAAATTAAACACAATGAGGGTCGATCACGAGCAAACAAAACGTATATATAAAAACTTCAAATAAGTACTGTTACGCCTACATCACATACGCCCTGGAGCGTGGCAAGGACATGTATACGTACCTGCCGCGCTTATCGGACCATGGGGATTTGGCAGCATGCCACTCAGATTGTTCGGAGAGTTATCGTTATAGTGTAGTTCAATTTTATATAGGGTTCAAGAGGATACAAGAGAAATGTTAGTGGACTTGAGTGCACTTTCCACTTTGATCTTCAGGCAACTGCACACTGATCGAGGGGCCAAAACCCGCCCAAGAACTCGAGGGCATGGTCCGTCCTATTATACCTAGAGACTAGGCGTTTATTCTAACGTGAAGGAATCCTAATATACAAATCTAGGGCGCAACATTGCGCCAATGGGGGATCGATTTTTAAAAGTTCTCACATATAGCGATATTCCATTAATAATTTAATTTAATGACGTCAATTTAATGCATTTATATCACGTGGAAATAATATGCACGTGACTTCGATTTATGCCGGCCGGGTAAGGGATAAAAACCAACGATACGCGACTTCAGATTTGTGCACTCCAGATATTTCGAGCAGTATTTACGTCCACAAAAATGGACTTTTCTAATATAATGAACACAGACGATGATGCAAATGGTAACCGTCGTCAGAATGGATTCCAATTTGGAAACAGTACGCCAATATTTGGTGTACCCTCAAAGCATGCACAGGATGTTCCACCAACTTCATCGTTAAATAACATTTTCAGCAACACGGATAGCTCAGTTGACCAACGATTGAAGGAGGAGGTCAATTTTTCTTTTGAACAGAATCCAATGAAGGATGAAGATATTCAAGATCATGACGTTGAAAATGTGGTGGATGACAGCAGGACATTCCATTTGGATGGTGCACCTATACCATCTGGGGGTGTTAAGACGTGGTCAGAGAGCAATCGTACATTGTTCTTTAAGACAAATCCGGTGTCTATTGATGGAATTACATGGGTGTGCTCAAAAGAATGGACAAAGGGTGATCGAGCTTTTGATGTAGAAAAACAACTGTTCCCGACAGAAGTTCCAGGATATCCAGCTACTGAAGAGTACAAACAGCTGGTTGTGGACTCTTATGGGGTAATGACCGAGTTCGTGCGGACGCAGGATCAAATGCCTCATACAAGGGAGTGGGAAGAAATGACGAAGGAATATATCGACAAATATGTTAACCTGCTGACGCAGTATACAAACAACACCATTGATGAAAACTTGTTAGATGCGCTGAGCATTGGACTGTGCTTCAATGTCGTATGTTTTACCCCTTCATTTATACACGATATTAGCAAACCCTTTCTGGAATGGGTAAATACTGTTGACCCTGGTTGGCCAGTCGAAGACACTAGAGAGGTGATTCAAACTAACCCGCCCACGGAACATCCATCATTTTGGAATTATATTCATCATTTAACTATTCGAGGTTTGAGTGAAACTGCTGCCTCGGTTTTGAAGTCCGCCTACGGAAGCCATTTGGATACAGATGTTGCCGAGTGCTTTGATTACGCCATCCAACTCTTTCGGTCTTATCCAGAAGCAGATGGAACGAAATACAGTTTCAGACAATGGCGTGAATCTTGTTTAGCAGCTAAACTCAAAGCAAGTGAAATTTCAACGATTGAATGGCGGATAGAAGTGCAAAAAATGTTTGAAATTATGAGCGGTGATGTAGACGCCATCTTGAGTACGGCAGCAACATGGTACGAAGCTGTTGGAGCAATGCTGAAATACAGAGAACCAAAACGATCGCGGCTTTTTGAATATTACGAGCAGACAACTGCCCTTCTACCACCGGATTACACGGTTGCGTGGGAGGCAGGGTGTGCATCCGTTCTTGCCGGAAACTATTTGCAAGCCATACAAAAGGTGGAAAGCCTGGATCTGTGCACAGCAGCTACACTAACTCAATTCTGCAAACAGAGAGGCCTTTTAGATCGCTACGTGGAGATTAGCAAGCAGCAACAAGGACAACAAGGAATTGCCGAATGGTTGCTACTTCAGCATGCTCAACAATGTCTTTCAACTAAGGAATTGATGGGCATTGGTGTTGAGCTCTTGCGGGACATCGGAACGTATCAAGCTATTCAAATAATCGGAGAAGCGTTACCTCGACTCATAGGAACGGATGTCGATGAGATTGAATGGGCAGTGGGTGTAGCCGCCGAACTGGGCTTGGAGGAAACAGAAAGGTCAATAAACAAAGCTACAGCTCGGATGTTCTTATCTCGACAAGCTCATTTGGATGCGTTTGTGGCGTTTGAACGTGCTGGAGACGTCACAGGCCTATCAGTCCATTGCTGGAAGCTTTTTGAAGAATGTCTTACAACGCAGCATATGCCTATTGACGATATCACTGCTTTGGCTATTAGCGAAAATAATGACCTAGAAATTTCACCATTGATTCGGGAATGCATCTCTCCCTGTGCTGTTCTTGCAGGGTTTATCCAAAATATACAATCCGCCACTCCGTCCAGTGCAGCAAAATATATTACTGCACTACTTCAATTCCCATACCTGCCTTCAAAGTACATTGGCATACTCATTGCGATGACAATTCCGTTACTTTCGCGTGACAGACCACGGATATTTAAAGTCCCTGACCTAATCAGCATTATGACTGCCGTCGATTCATGGGAAAATGGCGACAAGGATGAGTTTAACAGTGGTATGGCGCTCTTGGAACACTCACTCGCCATTGCACCATCTGGCACGAGTCCATACGATTGGCGCTCTCAATTTCAAGTCGGAGTAGCGGGTCAAAGAGTTATTCAAACTGCTCGTATACGGCTGGCAAAGGAAATGTCACGAGCTTACCTCGAAGGTGCCTAATTATTTTCTTAATATAGTAATGAGCTAGACAATGGAAATATTCCAACACTATATTTACTCGTGGGACCTGACGTACTTCATCTTCGGCTCTCCTAAGACTAGGCATTGATATACCGCGGGTTTAGTGGATCGAGTCAGCCACTGATCCTTAGCAAGAAGAAAAAAGACTACCATCTTGCTTCTTATTTTTGAAAAAGGCTAATAACTAGTAGTAACGCAACTTGGCTCCTTTGGGGTGAGGAGGGTGAGGGTAAAAAAGCCTGCAGTATTATGATTATGTCAGGCATTGGTATAAATAATGTCTAAATTACATACACGGATCAAGTGCCATCATATGACAATGCTCTGGAATAATTCGAGTTATCGTTAGTTTCGAGGTCTTTGTATATGCCGATCAACACCTGATCAGTCGTCTTAATGAATATTGTGCTAGAGACGATTAGCAAGGCGATGCAGCACGCGTAGTTTTCAACACTCACTAATCTCTGTAATCGATCTTAGCAGTATCAATGCCTTCCTTGTTACAATACCAACGTATGTATGGGGCGTCCCCATTATGGGCGACTCCGCGCACTCCCAGGCTCAGACCACACGATGGATCGATCAATATGACGCCTTTGACGTCCTCAGATTCATATCTATAATAAGAATAATCAGTTATACGAGGCGCTTTTGATCAACGACATGTAACATACGTTTTATCAAGCCATTCGTCTATTGCGGACGCGGTGGTCATGATGTTGTGGGTGGACCTACACAGAAGTCCCAACTGTTCCGGCTCATACCTTTACACACACCCGTCATCCAAGAGAGCATGGTAAGTTGAATATATGTGGCCAAAAGCTTATAGTCCTTGTTTTGAGATCCTTGGAATATTAGACAAACCGGTGTTTGCTGTTCTCGGGCCATTTTTGGGTTGTGGGTTTGGTAGCTGAATTTCTGAATTGCGTGAGTTCAAGTTCAGGAACTCTTCTTGAAGAAGAAGAGTTGATCTTATGGCTTGCGATCTTCTCTGGCTTCAGAAAGGTAGAATAGGGTTGAGAAGCAGGTTTGGTTGCTTTTGCCTCGTGGGAAAATGTGTTGATAAGCCAGAAACCGGAACTACCAGGGGTGATAACTAACCGTACATCGACAATTGTATGAAACATACGGCCGTCTGACTGTAATATTTGAGGGGAATGTTTGAAACGTAGGAGTCTAATTTAGGCTTCCCGAATATCCCGGGGAATCAGTCATCACTGTCAGATTGACAACTGTTGCAGAGGTCATTCAAATACAGGAAGCTTGATTTATGATTATCCAGAACTGTCCAAATTCCGAGTCTCCTGATGTGGAGAAAAGACACCCTACGACTCTACTAGCCTTGTAGCAATCAAGAATTAGTGGAGGTACACCTCAGCATCGACCACACCTGGCCACAGGACTCAGCAGCAAGCACTATTGGGGGAAAGAGGGGGACACTTCAAAGATTTGATTACTAACCATAACGGCGTAGATTTTGACATCATTGGCATTTGTGTTTGTAGGGTTTGTGGCGTTGTGGGGGATTCGGAGATATACCAGAATTAGGCGGACACCGGTACAGGTGATGGTCCCGCTGTTTCTGGCAGTGTATATTCCTTGTTCGATCGTAATTCTTGTTCCGGTTGACCTGTTATCATCATCACAGAATTCACATCCCTTGTTTTATTTATCTGAACGAGTGAGATTGGTGTTATGGAGAATTATTTATTGGTTAGCATTCGTTTTGACATGGTTGATAATGCCTGTGTTGCAATACTATTGTGAATCAGGATATCATGAACCATGGAAACGGTTTAAAGATGCATTACGTCGTAATTTGCGTTTCCAGTTGAGCATGCTGGGAGCTGGTGTGATTGGCTTGGTTTATGTGATTTTGACTTCTGGTCTTTCTCCAGGCTCTATCAAGGCGCTAGTTATTGCATTATCACATTGCTATGCACTATTACTTGCCATTTGGCTATTGGGACATGGTCTGGTAAACGTACCAAGAACACTGTGGCAAGAAGCAGAACCAAAAGACCTGCTTCAATTTCGTTATAAGAATGCATCGAGGGTGAGTGATATCTTTGCTGAATCTCAAGCTACCTATGCAAACGTGGCGGCTGAAATCAAGGCTCTGGCCCCCTACAAGGATTGCGAATATCTTGATTGGATCGATGAATTACTAGATGAAGTCCATGAAGGACCAACCGTACCTAGAACAGGTAATTCTCAAACTACTGTGGACCGCTCGATGATCAACGAGCAGTACTTATCGTCTCTTGCCAGTCGGTTCTATAAGGCTAAAGCACGGACAATACGCTATGAAGCCGATTGGCAAAAGTTGCTAAAGGACTGTTCAAAAGCAGAGGATATTATCAACGCACGTACTGAGGGTAAAAGTCTAGTGTTTAGATTCGCCAAAACCTCATTACCCCCGCGAATGGCTTACATTTATTTCACCATGATCCAACCAAAGCTGCTCAAGTTACTTGCAGTGCTGTTGGCAGCAATGTCAGCCATTCTTGTGTGGTCTGAAGCTGCTCATGGTACATTCCTATCAGTTGTCAACATTATGGTTTCCAATAGTCATGGTGTGGGCCAACAGTTGTTGTCAACTTTGATTCTTGGGTTCATGTGTGTTTGTGATTTCGCCTCTCTGACCAGTATTCGAATATTCAATGTGTATGCATTGGTTCATCGATCTAGTGACACTTCATCGCTGATATTCTATGCAATGTATGCATGCAGGCTTACTGTGCCACTGAGTTACAACTACTTGACCTTGGTCTCTTCCAAGGAGTCTGTTTTTGAAGAGTTTCTTGGAAAGTCCATCAACTTGACACCGCTGGGCAAGTACTACAATGACATGCTACCTCGATTAGTTATCATTCCAGTTCTATTGACATTGTTCCATTTCTATGATCGGATCAAGAACCTGCTTGGCTTCGGAATGGCCTTTGATGATGAACCGGATGAGGATGGGACTTGTGGTTCCGTGGTCGAAGGAAGAGCATTAGTGGAAAGGGCCCTAACCGATCCTAGATCACATTATGCAATCTCTAACATTGTACCACCGTCGGACTCTAGCGGACCGAGAAGTTCTTTCGATAGATTTGAAGATAGACCACGGCCACGCGAATCTCGTGTGTCGCAATCTCCACAACCAAGTCAATCTGCGCAGGAACACAGAGTATTGGGAAGAAACCAACCAACGGACCGAGCAAATGAAGCATACAATAACATCAAGTCCTTCTTTGGATCCCTTGGAAGACAGGCTCAAAACCGCTTCGAAGAATTAACACAGAGAAACAGTGACTCACAACTGCCTCGTTGGTCGAGGTTAAACAGCAATAACTAAAATTATCTTGCATTTATGTATATTAGAACGTCTTTTGTCACTCCACTTATCAGTTGATATACATCGAGAATTAGAACGATTTATAAAAAGACCATTGTCTTGATACCAAGTAAAAGCTTCCTGGAAAGCCGTTTCCAGTGTTTGAATTCATAGCTAGGATGCCTCTTTAGGAAAGTCCAGAGTATCCGAAGGCACTTATATTCCATAGCAACCCAACGATTCAGAAGTGGGTTTGCTGGATGCATGCCCCCAGACCCCCTGGGCTCGCTTCGAGGTTATAGGTCGTTGAAGCGTCGCAGAACGAGAGGGAGCTGGCCCTCTGCAAACAACTTAATGCAGGTGTTGAGAAAGTCACACGCCCGAAGACAATCTGTTAGAGACCGAATATATTGGTTCTTTCGCAAAACAAACGGTGCACCGACATTATTTTGATGTTCGTCGAGGAGTGACGTTGAAAGAGAAGCCATTTTTAGTGTATAGTCCTGCAGAGTTCTTGACAAGACGTGAAGCCGCCGGAGTGAGCACTTGGGTACGGCGAGAGGATGACGGAAGATTCGATGAAGTTCCAACATGAGTAGTTCTACCTTGTTCTTTTTGCTTAATATGTTTTCTTTCGTCCAACATCGAGTCTAGTAGTTTATCATTTTTGGAGGCATTGGGCATAGTGTAGCCGTTCTTGGATACCAAATCATAGCCACTGAAACTAAAATCAGAAGATTTCCTATTCAACGCGCTTATCACCATTTGTCGATTGGCCTCTTCACCACTTGAAGGCTCAGTGGCGAGTCGCGTGTTGGTTGGAGTCACTGTGCCGTTTTTACTGGGAGTACCATAATGTGTGTCGACCGGGAACATTAATGTGTTTTGCTCACGGTGAGACCAAGAATTGAGCGTACTAGGGCGCTTGTCTTCTAGTCCTCGTTTCTGGAGATTCCGTTGATCTTCTGCAAATGATTCATCCTTTAATAGGCGTTCTTGTTTTTTAGCCTCCAATTGCTTCGTAACACGTGCTTTGTTACCTTCAATGGCCTTCATTGAGTCCCGCTTTTTCCGCTTTTTGATTATCTCTTTCTCTATTATCTGGCCAAACGATGCATTATCCTCGGTCGTGTATTTCTCTTGAAATTCTGACACGGTCAAAGTGGATACGTCTTTCATAACCTGATCCTTCGTATCACCGTCTAACTGATCAATTTTTTCTTGGATTGTTTTCACCGCGGGAAAATAGTCCCGAGCAATGATTTCCTCAAGAGAAGAATGATAATTATCCTCTTCAAGAACGGTGGATGGCCGCTTGTATTTATAAGGTGTAACTTCAGTCCGTCGCGTCGAATCCCTATTCCCACGGGGAATATGTAGCATCATCTTGCCACCCTCCGAAGTTGTCAGTTGCGGAGATGACACCTCCTTCCGCTCCGTCCCTGAGTTCATAGTATATTTGGAAACCAATCAGTCTCATCCACCCAAACACAGTTACGCCTTCCTATCTACAGGTAAGTCGTCCACCTAGTCGCTTTAAAGAGATTCCATTCAACGCTGCGTTGAATACGCTAAATGTGCCCGCGAAACTTAGAAAGCTGGCGTAGTGAAACCTTTATCGGCCATCGGACCGAAGCCGATCACAACTAGAAAGTTATGACAAGGAGAAACAACAACTGGGTTAGGTTTGCAGGCTAGTCCCCTGAACCTCAGTGGCTCTGCGAGGCGTTAACGAATAGAAACAATTGCTTGCTACCCATAATCTCGGCGAAGCCGACCCAGGGGGTCTGGGGGCATGCCCCCAGAAAACCATCAGCATTCACATAGAACCAATTAAAAAAAAAGCCCCACAACCTTGCCCCCCCGTTGTGCAGGAATGGTTGAGAATATCTTTTGCTTTTATTTTAGAGGAAGGAAGGACAGAACGCCTTCTTGCCTCTTTGGTGCCTGTTGGCCAACTGTTTCAGAAAGTTGACCCAGTAAGGGCTGTAGGGGTCCACTCCAAACACTTACATCCTTATTTTGGCATTGATCTGACCGAGCAGGTCTAGAGCTTCTAAAGTACAAGATGGATCTTTCAGGATAAGAACAATATCATGACCTTCGAGAACTCGATCATGGACGTTATAAAGAAAAAGAGTTTGATTCCTAAGGGTAGGATATGGCAATTGGATCAAGAACGGATTTAAGAGGAGATAAGGCAGCTGGGAGCGCACGGCTGACCTGCTGTGCGTGAATTTTTTTCAAAAATTTTATTATTTTATCATTTCAAAAGATAAATAGGTGTATAATACAAATTTAGCAAATTAGATGAGAAGTCTTTCGATTTTATCCTTGAGCTGATAGACCTGTTCCTTGATTTGAGAAGCGTCGTTAGACGTGACACTAGCAGCGATAACTGGACGAGAAACACCGCAAGCACGACCGAGGGCGGTCTTGGACGGGACGAAAACATATGGGACGTTTTTGTCCTCACACAACAGAGGCAAGTGAAGGACAATTTCGATTGGAGAAGCGTCAGCTGCCATGACAATGAACTCGGAAATACCGCGATTCAGAGTTTTAGTGGCCTCATTGGCACCCTTTTTCAGCTGGCGCAAGTGAGTGGCTTGTTGGACCACATCCAAAATTTGCTGAGTCACTTGAGAGTCAGCAAGTGGAAAAGCTCTAGCGTCAGGTGCAGACATTGTCAATATTCAATCAGTTGGTAAAGAGGTTCCTTGCAAAATAGCTCGCCTCAATTGAGAGAAAAATGAAATTTTCACCGTTGGGAAGAACTAAAAACTTCCGGACTATGTTTTACGCTGATCACAGTATTTTTCTGAACAACCGTGCGGCTCAGCGATTCTAACACCCTTCAAACAGGGCGCGATTGGTAACTGTGGGTAATTAACTAATTAGCTACTACATTGCCGGTCTAGTGTCATAAACGTTGGGCACACGGTGTCCCCGTGCTTAGCAAACTAGGTGTTGCTTCTGAATATGGGACATACATTTTCTTGACAGTTTCTAGAAGCCGGCTTTTGGGGTCTAAAAAACAGCCTCCCAGAGCCACTGCGGTGCAGGGGGCCAGCCCCCTGCAAACCTAACCCAGATGTAGTATTTTCTGGGGCCAGGCCCCCAGACCCCCAGGGCTCACTTCGCTCGAAGCTATGGGTAGTGTTCTGTTATTTCTATTCGTCGGAGCGTCGCAGAGCCACGGGGTGCAAGGACTAGCCCTCTGCAAACCTAACCCAGTAGCGATTCCCATTCCGCGGTTTCCTACGAAGAGTATCAATGCAATTTGGGAATCATATTGAAAGACATAGCACTGGAGGTACATTTTGCGTATCGTTCTGATGCCGAAACCGAACTACAGCGTCACCGACCTCGAGACGGACGGATGGCGTTGGGGGTTATATAATAATACACTGCTTGGCTGGCCCCTGCAAACCTAACCCAGTAGTAGTTTCCCTGGGGCAGGCCTCCAGGCACCCCATGGCTCGCTTCGCTCGAGGTTATGGGGAGTATTTTCTTTCTATTCGTTAAAGCCTTGCAGAGCCACGGGGGACAGGCGGCTAGCCCCTGCAATACCAACTCAGAATTGCTTTTTCCGATACGGAACCCTGTGTTCATGGAGCGGATACTGATCTAAAACAGGATGCTTTGCTTACTGCGTGGAGCCAGACCCCAGATCCTGATTATGGCTTCCGGAGGTATTATGCCCCGCATTCTTACTGGGGACATGCATCATGCATGTCTCGCATGCTGAAGGCTCTAACACACGGTACATCCGGATACATATGCAGGCTCGTTAGCTGCAGAAGCCACTGCAAATCATCACATGCTGTTTTATCTTATTACCGAATCTTCCACCGTATAATCTAGCTCCAGATGGACCGGTAAAGCAGCTGGCTTCCATTGCTCTGGTAGGTTTGTAGACGAAACAACCTTTGTACTTGACAAGTATATTCATGCATAGCACAGTATCCCGAATTCAAACTTAGGTAATTGAGCGCTACGACGAATGGACAGAATGGAACGCTGCCCATAACCTCGAGCGAAGCGAACACAGGGGGTCTGGGGGCTTGCCCCAGAAAACAACACCTGGGTTAGGATTGCAGGGGGGCCAGCTCCCTGCACCCCCGTGGCTCTGCGAGGCTTCAACCAATAGAAACATAGAGCACTACCCATAGCCTCGAGCGAAGCGAGCCCAGGGGGTCTGGGGGCGTGCCCCCAGAAACAATACCTGGGTTAGGATACGCATTTAAATTTATTGTTTATAGTTATGTTCTATGCGAAAGGCATGCCCTTTATGTTGGAAGGATAACTATCTTAGAGATTCAATACCAATTCCCCAACCTCTTGGCCTATATTACGATGGATATGAACAGGATAGCGCTTTTGGGTTGCCTGGATAGTGAAAGGCCAAGTGGCCCTTCTATTATTTTCAATATACCGATTTTAGAACGTTGAGTCATTAGAGATACGATGATTTAGTATTTCCTACTCATGCGTTTAACGACGCTATTTATTACATCAAACTCAGCCCGTAAATGTAACAAATACCGGAGGCAGTACGTCTGCCATGAATGGTGCTGCATATTGACTAATCCTAAGCTTGAGCACAGAACTGTTTTCTGGGGCCACGCCCCCAGACCCCAGGGCTCGCTTCGCTCGAGGCTTTGGGTAGCCTTCTGTCGTTGCTCAGGTGGTTTTCTGCCCCAGACCCCCGGGCTCGCTTCGCTTCATCCATTGTATCTAACATACGATATACTCCTCGTACGCCTAGTTCGTTTATAATGGTGGAGCCCTGGTTGCTTATTATTATTATTATTTTTTTTTTTTTTTTTTTTTTCTTTCTTTCTTTTTTTTTTTTTTTTTAGAGGCCAGATAGGCTAATTGAGCATGTGTATTCTCCAATTCAAGCTTTTGCTCTAGAGTGTATATCAGATGCCTCCCCCACAAGCTGATTTCTGAATGATGATAATGGCCATTAAAATGTATTAATTTCTGTACTGCGACCGAGTAGGTTGTCTCAAGACTTAATCAACTAACACTGTATCGATCTGAGAGCCATCTACATCAACGTGATAAATGTACATCTGAGGGGAACACGGGGACCCCACACGTAGATTCGTCGTTAAACACCCTCGGCTTAGGACTTGTGCATAAAAATGACTACTACTGATGAGCATAACCGGAAAGAAGGTAAGTTCACCCACGTACTCGGCTAGTTAGTCAAACATCTTGAACTGTCCTATAGCATAGGTTGTACGAAGAAGAATCCAAGTTTTAACCAAAATAGACGCAATGTGGTCTAAGCCCTGTGAATTATATATAAATGAAAATGAAATCTGATCGAATATATGTCATAAGCCTCACATTTTTTCCTATCTATCTATGGACCTGGTATGCGGAGACGTCGACGACATACGTCATTAAGGGCTGTCTGCAACAGGTTTCCCTTTTCGTAAGCTAGCAGCTGCATGCCTAACTCTTTCATGCATGTGCTTTTCGTCAGGGTGTACAGTTTGTCCTCAACTTGCTTGAACTAGGCAACGAAAGTATGATACTTAGACTTCACAACCGTAATTAAGAATCTCCGCACAACCTAACAAGTGAGCTCAATGCTTGATAACCCAGCAAAGGGTCTGTGCACCTAGCCGAACTAGCCTACTCTGCTAATGCATGGCTGTTTCGTATGCCGGCGGGACGGTACCCACGCGAAAAGAACGATGGACATACGGCATGCAGCAGTCTATTACGCGTCAGCGGCCCAAGTATCCGATGTTGATTATGAAACATGCGGGAGCCTGCTATCAAGTTGTCTAAAGTATACTCATTTACATTTCACAATACGAAGAATTACTCCCTTGTTGAAGCAGGCTTTTTTTGTGAGCCCCTGAAAATAAGATCTAAGGAGAGTTGTGTCAGATCTGAGTCAGATTGCCCAACGCCTTGCCGGGCGGAGGAAGCAAAACGCGGATCTACAAGAACAGCCGTTCCACTATTCAGGAGAACATGCAAATTTTGTGCCGAAGAAAGCGGAGAAGGTGAACATGATTGTTCTGAAGTAAAGGAGCCAATAAGTTTCAAGGCTATATAAAGTGCAGGAATTGGCACCTGAGCCTTCAAGCAGCTACTTCCAAAATGAGATTTCAAAGTATAATAGTCATCGGACTCTGCCTTTTGGCAAATCTTGCAGCAGCCTTCCCATTACGTGGAAGAGACGACAAGCCAGTCCCACCTACTGAAGACGACTTTTACACACCTCCTGAGGGTTATGAGGGTAAAGAATTGGGTGCAATTTTGAAGCACCGAACAGTTGGAAACCCCGGTTTCTTATTCCTGGAAGCCAGAGTGAAGGAGGTAATTCAAATTATGTACCGCTCGAGCAATTCAAGCGGCAGTCCAATGGCTACAGTGACTACAGTTCTTATCCCCAAGAATGCGGACCCCACGAAACTCTTGTCATACCAAATTTACGAAGACTCTTCATACCTCAATTGCGCTCCGTCGTATGGCATACAATTTCAATCAGATCCAGGTGCACTGGTAGCTCAAATTGAGTTTTTGACGATGGCATCTGCTTTGGATCAAGGCTGGATTGTCAATACTCCAGATTATGAGGGCCCTAACTCAGCGTTCACAGCGGGTATTCTTTCGGGTCAAGCTACATTGGACTCTATCCGAGCAGTTTTGGGCTCTAAAAACATTACCGGCGTTGAAACTAATGCTACTGTCACCATGTGGGGGTATTCAGGTGGCTCTCTTGCCTCGGGTTGGGCAGCTGAACTACAACCTAAGTACGCTCCGGATCTCAAGTTGGCCGGCGCTGCATTGGGCGGCTTGGTTCCAAACATTTCTGATGTCGCTCTCAGGGTGAACAAGGGCTTGTTTGTCGGACTTGTTCCTGCTGCCTTCAACGGCCTGGCCCAGGAATACCCTGAAATTCAGGAACTTATTGATAAAGAGCTTATTGAAGAAAAGGCCGATGATTATAACCAAGTCAAGGAGAAGTGTCTAGTTGAATACGTTTTCCCATTTGTTTTCAAGGATTGGGGTACTTATTGCAAAAGTGGGCTTGATGTTCTTCGAGCTCCAGCTGCTCAAAAGGTCATTGAGGAAAACACTATGGGTAAGAATGCACCAGAAATCCCTTTGTTCATTTACCACGGACAAAACGATGAGGTAACAGCAATTGAAAACGTGGACACGGTTTACGACTCTTGGTGTTCCAAGGACAAAGCCACTATCGAGTTTGTTAGGGACAAATCCGCTGAGCATATCCTTGAGACCCTTAGCGGCGCTGCTGACGCCTTCAACTGGCTTAAAGATAGGATGAACGGAAAAGATCCTAAGCCAGGCTGCAACTCTCGCGATACATTCTCCACTCTTATTGATGACGGGGCAATCGAAACCTTTGGCGAGGAAATAGGAAGCGCACTCAAGGCGCTCCTTGGCCATGAAGTCGGTCCAAAGGATGCTGCTATTTAGAGACTTGTAATGTTTAATGTTTTAATTTATGTTTGTGGTATTAAATGTGATGCCTGAGAAAGAAGAGCTGTTGCTCTAATTAGCAGAACACTATAAGGCCCAAAACTTAAAAACCCGAAAGAGCTAGTTTAGCTTCAGCAAACCAAGCCCTTTCCTGCAAGGAAGCGAAAGTGTAGCTCTGGTTTTAAGAAGATGAATTAATGTTCCTACTCAAGCTTCTGCGCTAACTGAAGAAATCGTGAGAACTCCAAGGAATACGATGGCACTGTTAATAACAGTTTTCTAAATATAAAACAATTCATTCCACACTCTTCCTCTCCAGTATTGGGTTGAGGCGACTCAGGGCTCGTCTGATTTCGCTTAATTTAACTTTCCGCATCGATTGAAGCCTCGCGATACAAGCGCGTAGGTTCGACTATGTATATCTGGGTCCGGGCTGGAAAGTGCGCGCATGGGTGTTGGGACCACTGCTGGAACCAAACATCAGTGCCTCCTTTTCTAGTATACCTTGTCAGGATCGAGAAACGTCATCCAAACACCACACAGACCTTTTTGAACACTGCAAATAATTGAACATGAGTGATCTTTGGTAGGTTTTATTTGATTGAAGTCTTTGATTGGGACCACCGACTAACGTTGTTCTTTTAGCCCTGTTTACGCTGTACGTGCGCGCCGACGCTTCCCCTCGTTTAAGGGGATGATAGCTTGTCTTGATGGTGATTACTAACAACGTGTATAGCCTTTCTTTGGTGCTCTTGGCTGCACTGCTGCCATTGTCTTTACCTGTAAGTATAGAGATTGCTCTCGATCTTTATTTTTGTTGCGATGTTAACTCTGTCTAGGTTTCGGTGCTTCATATGGTACCGCTAAAAGTGGTGTTGGTATCTGTGCCACCACTGTTTTGAGACCCGATTTGTTGGTTAGAAGTAAGTGTTCAACATGAATCCGCACAGCAATAACAATGGCTCGATAGGCGGGTATTTTGCCTTCGGTCCGGCTTCGCAAATAGAATGGGGTTTTGTTTGACGATGGGCCATATCCCTAGACTCGAGAAAGTTCCTACGATCCAGTGAACGAACGGGCTTTTTGTGCTCGAGAAGCAGGCAAAGTGAGAAGAACTAGATTTCTGGGGGCACGCCTCCAGACCCCAGGGCTCGCTTCGCTCGAAGCAATGGGTGCTGTTCTCTTGTCTATTCGATGAAGCCTCGCAGAGCCACGGGGCTGGCAAACCTAACCCGGAAATAGGTATCTGAGTACACCCTCCGATCCCTAGGGCTCGCTTCGCTCGAAGTTGTGGGTTACTGTAGGATGTAGCTTCGCAGAGCCGCGGGGATGCTTGGGGCTGGTCCCCTGCGTATCCTAACTCAGAAGAGTACTTAAGGAATAACAGAGGGATTTGCTGGAGACTGTCTTGTGAGAAACAGCAGCGGATGGCTAGGCTTTTCCCTCTGAAACGCGCTTGTTAGGCGTTGGATGAAGCTGTGTGGCAGGATTGACGAAATACGAGGCTAACAAAGGTGTAGATATTGTTCCAGTCATTATGGCTGGTATCATTGCCATTTACGGACTGGTTGTTTCTGTGCTTGTTACCGACTCTCTCAAGCAACAACAAGCACTTTACACTGGCTTCATTCAACTGGGAGCCGGTCTTTCCGTCGGATTGGCAGGTCTTGCTGCTGGTTTTGCTATCGGTATCGTTGGTGATGCTGGTGTTAGAGGTACAGCCCAACAGCCACGCTTGTTCGTTGGTATGATCTTGATTCTCATTTTCGCGGAAGTCTTGGGTCTTTATGGTCTCATTGTTGCCTTGCTTCTCAACTCCAGAGCTACTCAGGACGTTGTCTGCTAAACGTTGGGGTCGCAACCAAGAGCCTCTAAAAGCATAAAATGGCATCGTTGTAGTAGTATAACAGAGGTAATACACACAAATAATAACTATTTTATTTTCTAACTTATAGTGACCCGCAAATAATACATAACCCCCTTCAAATTTCAGAAAACAGAACAAAACGCGTCCTATCCCCAGGAATACTAGTTCCGCGGCGCTCAAGTCTCGAAGGTCATGTACTCTTTATAGAACATTCTGATTAACAAAATACGATAGGCAATCAAGTTAATTAACTGAACCAACAGAGCCATATAATTGTACCATTGTTTCAGGGAATTGAAAGCGCTGTTTTGCATCGCAGAGAAAAGGTTAGGTTGGCTATGGAAACAGCAGCATCAGTTCTAAGGAAGGTTTAGGACATGGCCATAACCACCTCTGGATTGACCAAAGACATTGAGGGGTTCTCCTATATTTGGAGCTTGCATCCCACAGCTGTTGAGTGGTTAGCGGAGGAGTCCAGGGTCTGTGAGCCGCACGTCGGAGATGTTGGGACTCGGGAGCATCGATAGCAGCGTCAAGCGCCAGCCTAAGTACTACTTAAATGGACGGCGAAGTAAGTTACTGGATATCTACGCTTCATTGGCCTTCGAGTGTGGTATTTTGTGAATATGGAAAATTTTTAGGGGGTGTTGATGTTGTTGCCATTGGTACGCGTCGGCAGCTTTATTTCTACCGATTTGCGGGTGGATCTGATACACAGTTGATATCAACGTTCAACGTGAATGAGGGCCACAGTGTTAACAATGGTACAAGGGTTCGGATAAAGGGAACAGAAAGCGATGCGTTATTTTTAGTGACTGATAGTGGAATGCCAATGATGGTAGTGAATGATGGAAGACGGTTCAGGACTATATTACCTGGAGACAGTACGATACAGCGTTATTGGTCTGGATTGAGCCAGAAAGATCCGGCTCACCTTGTTGTTCACAGCAGTGGGAACTTCGTTGTTGTTGGTAGTCGGTATGATCCACTTTACGTGCTGTCTCGTGATGATCATGAATTAAGGTTGGATGGTAAAAGATTGAAGAATATTACACTAGAGACTGTTTATCCTTATGTTGTACAAATCTCCTTTCCAACTTTCGCTGCGTACCCATATGCTAGAGGAGACATTGTTAGGAGTGTGGAGCTTGTTGCAGATGTGGATGGATTTCCAGTTTTGATGGTGCATAGAACTAAGGGAGATTCTGAGGTCGTAGAACGTTACGCGTTTGAACACAGGTCAAAGAGATTTGTCATAAGTGGAATTGACAAATTGAGTGATCAACGAGATGATTCTGGGAAAGTTGTGTCAGGGTCTGGCGGTATGGACCGCGGTTTCCCTAAAGGGTTTCTACTTTATATCACCAAGGACAAATATCTATTCTCCCATTATTACATGCCTCGCACAGAAATGATGGTTATAGAAGGCCATATTGCGCTTTGTAAGGATGGACAGAACGTGGAATATATGGCCGTTTCTGATTGCACAAACCTGGAATCGAACCAAATGGTTCGAATTATGCCACGGAACGTTATACGGAGAGTCGTAAAGCAAACATATGAACACGATGCTGAAAAGGACCTGCATTTCCTATGTTGTCATATTGACAGGAATTCAATCGATGAATACTCGGATATACAAGAGGATATTCCAATTATTTATACCACCCCGGAATCCGGAAATTCTGAACTGTATCACCGTGTTATTGTTACGACTATGGGCTTCCTTCTGGGGAGGAAAACAACTAAAGATAGCCCAGGGGAAATAAGTGCCATTGTCAAGATTACTGAAGCAATGTTTCTTGCCAGTGCTACTGATAATAAACTGCTGCTGATAACTGTCGAAGACAGATATTCCATCTACCACAGCATGGGGAAATTCCCTGCGTGTTCATTTTTCAAGGTTCTTTCTGAGGGGTATGTTTTGGCTCGGGCATTAGATAGTTCCTTGATTATATTCCGATTGTACAAGAACGAGGGAGAAGACTGGACATTCGATATTCTAGGCCAAATGGGTAATCTTGCGCCTATAGTTGACGGTGGATTGTCTTCTATTGATGGAGATGTTAGAAAGGGGAGCCTAAAATTGGTCAGTCGAGATATTCATCTTGATAATATAGTAAGCTTTTTCCGTGGTCACAAACCCACCTCAGTGGTTGCAGAAATTGAGGGGCTTATTGATAATATTTGGTTGATATATAAGGCAAAGGGGAAATCAATCTTATTGATTTCGATGGCTGATGGCGAGATGATGGTGTTTTCGCTTTCAATGGATACGGGTGATATCCATCAGTTAGAAGATGCGCCTTGGGTTGATTCGGAAACAAAGACCATTTTGATATCTCAATATTCGGAGGACCTAACAATTCAAGTAACTGAAGATGCAATCCGCTGGATAAATATCAGCAGCAAGAACAGCCAAAATTGGGAAGTGACTAATGTGCGAGTATTTGATCAAAAGATCCATTTTGCTGTTGCTCCATCGAATAATTGCAAAAAGTCTGTCTGTTCTGTTGGGAGGTCCAGACTAGTATCTTTGAATGAAGAGCTCGAGCCGCTAGTTATTAGGGACTTCGATATCGATATTGCTGGATTGGCTTCGGACGAAAATGGTGACTATGTTGTAGTGAGTTTTTGGGATTCTAGGGTGCATTTGTTGGATGGAAACACACTAGCAACAATGGACATCAAAACGGTTGAAAACGGTCTTGCCAGGTCGCTCTTGTTCACTGAACCCCGAACCTTGCTTGTAGGAGCTGCAGATGGAACTCTTTTAACCCACAAGATCGAGGATGGCAGGTTTCGTCATACCCAGAGAAAGAGCATTGGAAATAAGCCTGTGCGATTACAACATTTAATTTTGGACTCAAAGGAGTTTCTTTGCTCATCTGATTCGTGTTTTGTGATTGACGCTCAAGGAGACATTGTTTCTCGATTGTTGACAGATTATGCTCTTCCGATAAGCTTACCACAAGCACGACAGGATAAAGAATGCCTTCTTGCATTATGCGACGATAGATTGGTTGAAATTGTATTATTGGATACTGACTGCGATACGGTTACTGGTGAATACCAAAAATTTAGCGACTATAAATCTCAAATTCACGGAGTCGCCATGGTAGCAGAGTTTCATTTGGTAGCTCTTTTGGAGGCAAAGGAAGGAACAGTATCAGAGGAAAGTGGAACTCAGGTGGCAGTTACATTGCTTGACGAATATACTGGTCAGGTAGCAAAGCAGTACGTTTCTACTACGATTGGAGAGGAACCTCTATGCATTGAATACGTATACCTCGACGGGGCTCATTATTTGGTCGTTGGAACACAACAGTTAAACTCCAAAAGAACAGCACATGATGTGGGCTACCTTCACCTCTTTTGTCTGTACAAAGACAGCGAAGGCCGGGTGGAACTGGTTCATATAGACGGAATGAATGTCCCAGCTATACCAGGCTGTCTGGTATATAGCCCGGATGTTCCTGAAGCGGACTTTCTTGTTGGTCTAGGGTCGGTCGTTTCCCCGATGAAGTTAGAACCTTTGCAACCAACAGAGGATTTCGGACGATTTGTAAGATCCAGATTCCCAAACAATAATCCAGCAGTTAATGCCACTGGACCAATAATGTGCATCCATACTTTTTCCAACACAATAGCCGTTGCAGACGTTTTTGGTGGTATTAGAATTTACAACATCAGCCAAAATCCGAAAACAGTCAGCGAACCACAGATAGGCCACATCAAAGAATGGCCCACAGCAATCTCGCTCTTGAATGAATCGCATTGCATAGTATCCACTATGAGTGGCAACTTGTATGCTTTTGAACTTAGTTCAAATACACCTCGCCAGAAACGGCACCTTCCACATCAATCTGGATCATACCAAACCAACGAAATAATCACCAAGATCATAAATCTAGACTCTACAAAAGCCTATCTTTTAGGTAAAGAAGGTGGTATCTATTTATTCGGTGTCGAACCCGACTATCCAGAAATCTTAACGCACGAAGCTTTCAGGTAAGTCCACAATGGCTAAATAGCTTTTCACATTCTGACTTGATGTTTTAGATCCGATATTGCAAGGGACCAAAAGTTGATTACCAAACCGACTCCATATCCGGAATTTTCAAATATTTTTCATATCGACCCTCAAAGGCCATTCCATCCGAAACTCTCAAACCAGATAATCCCTTTCCTTAACTCCATCACGTCTTCTTGATTTGGTTCATCCGCATATATACGTTCTTGCAAGTATTTAAAGTTTTATATTTGCATGGCAAATAAAGGATTAATTGAATTCGTAGTATAATTAAGCCGGTTCTTTCCCCAGCAAAAACATCATTGTTTTTCAAAACTTACAATTAACGACAAACTAGTTACCTTAGCCGATCGAGCTTTCAATACTATTTAAATTTGCCACAGTCAGTCTAATATACAACGAACGTCAACTATTTACGAGTGGTCTTCTGGGGGCACGTCCCCAGACCCCCAGGGCTCGCTTCGCTCGAAGTTATGAATAGCTATTCGAATAAAGCCTCGCAGAGCCACGGGGGTGCAGGGGGCTGGCCCCCTGCAAATCCTAACCCAGAAATATGTGTTCTGGGGCAGTTCCCTAGACTCCCTGGACCATTTGGCTCAAGGCAAACTGTGCTCCTATTGTGGTCACTATAAGCAGAGCCAGTGCGATCCGGGGATATTTTCCAGACCGAATAAATTAAATATCATTACTTCCGCCGGAAGTAACAAAATGAAATGTCTACTAATTACTGTGCGATGAACAAGTACGTTGTAAGGTGTGCCATACTACTAGCTAGCGTTGACGTTTGCGTTCGAATGGTTTTCGAATTCGGATGTATGGCAGCACAGCCGTACTACTCCGGTGGGGGTTGTATGTAGTCGACGTCGGAGACGGAACCGATGGTGAAGGCAGTTTCTCCCCAGCATTCTTGTTTAGAGCATGCTTCGTGATCCACGTCTAGGGCCAATTCGGCTGTGCTGGCGCCGACATTTGTCTACGACGTACTCCTTTGCGGCAGGTGGAGGTGCTCGGGGAAGGGTTGCCCTGTTAAAAGCACCCTCTCATTTGGGCCATTATACGTCGCGTGTAAATCGGCCCACCAATGAGGACCGGTATGCTGCGGCGCTTATGGAGGTTCCACGGGGGTCAAGTCTGACTCCAAGGAGTCGAAGGGAAGCTGGTAAGCAAAAGGTGTTTAACTTTTCAGTTTTTGACGGGCATGGTGGGAATGAATGTAGTCAATTCCTAGCAGATAATTTGGCAAAGTACGTGGAGGAGTTTGATCTGGCTACTGTATATGATATTGCGAAGGATTATAGAAAGAACGTGGGAGGTTATTGGAGGCATTGGCGTGATTCGGAGGTTGAGCATTATGTTTCACGACTCAATTCCCAAGATGATTTACAGTTACGGGTCCCGATGGCTTTTTTGAAGGCCGATTATGATTTTACAGTGAGAGATAAAAGACCTGCAGGTTCTACTTGCACGTCTGTATACATCTATTCTCATGAGCCAGACACTGTGTTCTGGGAACCTAACCAGGTGTCCAGCTTGTTGGTGGCCCATGTCGGAGATACCCGGGCCATATTATCCGATTCACATGGGTCAGCGCATCGATTAACTGCCATTCATCATCCATCATCGCCTACGGAAACCGAGCGATTGAGTCGGTATGCATCTTCGTTCTTTACAGATTCGTTTGGTGAAGAGCGATTCGGCAGGTTTGCCAATACCCGGGCGTTTGGTGATGCTATTGGTAAATCGCGAGGTATCACTGCAGAGCCTCAATTACTAGAATGTCTCATTGGGAAAGATGCAAATAGGATAGCGGCCACAAGTCCAAATAACCACCATAGCATCAAGACGTTTGGTGGTGATGAAGGGTTTGTTGTTATTGTATCGGACGGTGTGTCTGATATGGTCAGCGACCAGGAAATTGTGGACCTCGTCATGGCCACGGCGTACAAGTCAGGTTCAATGCGTGGAACTCCACAAGATGCGGCTAAGGAAGTGGTGGAATTTGCACAAGCCCTGGGAGGTGACGATAACGCTACGTGTCTTGTAATACGTCTACCTGGGTGGGGCAAGTGGACCTGGACTGATAAAACAGGCATCCTCCGTGAAGATAGACTAAGGGATGCTCTTGATTCCCAGAACCGTCGCGATCGAAGAGCTTGAACAAACTGATCAAGTACTTTTCTGGGACGGAGATTGGCCGTTCTTTTAGAGAAACGAGGAAGGGAGATACACCATCAAGAGTCAGAAGGGGTCCTGCAAGGCTCAACTAAATGAAGCATGCTCATTTGAAAAAGATCAAAGCACTCGACCGGCGAGGTTCAGGCGAATACGCAGTGTACTCTTTGGAAAAAGGAACCAGAAGGATCGCCTCTATGACGACTATGGGGTCATTTCAGAAACCACTAAAGGATATGCATTCGTTCCAATGGAACTTTCAAGACTGATATGTTATTTTTTGGCACACGACTAATGAGTCAGCTCAGCTATGTGGTCAAACCTTTGTAAATTGGTTGGATCACATGTTTTGATTTACAGAAGGTAATAATAGTATCATTCCGAACTTCTTAGCTTGACCTATGTCCTCGAGCTAAACGGTTCTTAGTAGATACAATGGCTGTGTTGATAGACTTGAGGCTGAGATATTTATAGACAGCACTGTGTACTACGCACTTACGCAGGCGCAATATGACAATCGATACAATATTTCTCTTATTATTCTATCGATCAGTCCGCAGCTGATCGATGATAGAAACAAACGATCGACCCCAGATGTTTGGTGGTGTTGGTCCTCATCCAATTCTACACCCAGCTAGCTTCCGCATTCTGTACGTAGATGGTTACGCGAACTATGCATGCAGATATGAGCATACCAAACGCATACGTACTGCATGATCAGGTTTCAACTACTCCAGTGTGACCGGTAGTATTAATTAATTGTTGTTGCGAATAGCACATCGGTACAGTTAGCTCTTTAGCTACGCTGAAGTTTATCACTGTAGCCCGCCAACTATTTTATATATAATTACCTGTTGTTAAATGCCTAATGCGTATTGTTTTCGAGACGAGGAGGGATTGTAAAGATTCCCAGCCCTCTCATCCCTATCACGGAATTCTCGTTGGAAAGAACGGTGTCAGCTCTACCAGCTATATTGTGGCTCCAAGTTAGATTGAACGGGGCAAACTGTTGTCAGTGAGCAAATCGTGAGTTGATATATATAGTTGTATGTACATGAAGAAGAGATCATTATTTCTTGCCTTTATAAACGTGTCTGGAGCGGGTAGCGGCATATTCGCCTAACTTGGTACCAACCATATCTTCGACAACTTCAAACTGGACGTACTCCTTTCCGTTATGAACCTGGAATTTTAGACCGACAAAGTTAGGCAGGATTGTGCATGATCGAGCATTTGTCCGAACTGGGATATTCTTTTCTCGGGCCTCCTTCAGCGGCAGCGGTACGATATACGGACCTATAGACATTAACAACACGTCCAAAATAACTCCTAGTTCTGCCTACCTTTCCACGCTGACCGTTTCAGCAGTTGTATTGCCGGCCTCATGCTTATTCAAATGTTGAAATTTTGTCCGACTGAATCCTTTGGTTTGGGACTTCCAACACAACTGGAGGTCTCACCTGTGTGCATGCATGCACACACGCGACACTCATTTAGTCTCTGAATCTCATTGGTCTCATTCAATGAACTTAGGCACCCTAGCGATTGTTTCCAAATAGTCTTGTACAGAGTAGAACATATTGTTTTGCTTCTCTTTCTGGAGGAAGAAGGATATAGTAGCAGCAATCTTTAGAGGAAAACCAAACTCCTACTCTGTTTCGTCGCGGGATGAAAATTGGCTTAAAAAGAAACACCAATGAGCAGTAAAAAGGACAATATGTTTAACCTCTCAACTGAGAAAATACAGAAATGAACTATTAGACTAATTACAAGGCGATTGCATTATGCATTTACAAAATGTCCATCACCGCGCAATGCGCGTACTGGTAGTAGATAGATGAAAAATTGGTTTTAAAATATAGATGAAAGCCTAGAGATAAGAGATAATATGTTCACTCGACGCTTTGATCCTACGGTTGAAGAAGAGACTCCAAATAAGCGTCCGAGGGTTGAGAGCTCTGATGACGAGCATGCCGCTGAAGAGAATGTCGGGGAGATAGCTCCAAAGTTCGCCGGTGTGTTTGAACGATTTAAGAAATCAATAGAAAAGACGGGAGAGCACAAATCACAGGAAGGCAAAACGGAAGAAGACAAGGAGAAGGAGGAGGATGAGCAGGAGGAAGAACGTCCTATACATGGGTTAGAACCATTGCCAATGCCTGAAGGATTGGATGGTGTTGGAAAGGAGGGAAGAGTATCGTTTAGAGATTTTGAATTGGACGGATGGATTAAGGATCAAGTGTTTGTAGCGCCAGAAGAGCGGGGAAATTTTGATGAGTTGGGTTGCTTGTCAGATGAAATGATTAGTTGCTTGCATAAAAAATTTCCAGACGCATTTCCTGTTCAAAAGGCCGTGATTCCTGAGCTAATGAAAGGCGTAAGGTCAATCTCACCAGATCCATTAACGGATGTGCTGGTTCAGGCCCATACAGGATCTGGCAAGACGGTAGCCTATGGAGTCCCCATAATTGAGGCGTTGAGAAAAATTCAATCCTTGCCACGTTTGCGCGCAATAATCATTGTCCCTACCAATTCACTTACGGGACAGGTTAGAGAGGTCATAGAGCAATTAGCTAAGGGAACGACGATAACTGTAGCAATGCTGCGCACAGATAGGTCCTTTAGGGAAGAAAAGGAGCATATACAGAGGCGAACCCCACATGTGTTGGTGACGACTCCAGGTCGATTGGTGGACCACTTGAACGCAGGAACAGTTTCCGTTGATCGCTTACGGTACTTGGTTATCGATGAAGCAGATCGATTATTGAATCAATCATTTCAAGGCTGGGTTCAAGTGGTTATGAACTCATTACCGAGAAAAAACCAAGGAAATCAGCATGAAATTTGGCAACGGTCCGTTCAAAAGCTAGTATTTAGTGCTACTTTGACGACTGATGCAGGTAAACTAGCTCCTTTGAAAATAAGAACCCCGAAGCTTTTTATCCTGGGTAACAAGGAAGATGTGTATCGGGGTAAGGAACGAGAGTATGCTGTTCCAAGCGAATTAGTAGAGTATCTTGTCCCTGTGAAATCTTCTGGACTGAAACCATTGCGGTTAGTACAACTGATAAAGGAAAACGAAATAACACGACGAGCGATAGTGTTTGTTAAGGACAATGAAACAGCAGCAAGATTGGCTCGAACAATTCCGCTAATAGAAGAGGAAGTGTTTGGAGGCCAATCCTTAAAGGTGGACCGGTGTTCTGGTGAAGTTGAACATTCCAAGCGTAAAAAGGTGCTCAATGCGTTTAGGAAAGGCACTGTTGATATTTTGGTATGCACAGACATGGTCAGTCGAGGAATTGATATTGACAATGTCGAAGTGGTTATCAATTACGATCTCCCAGTCTCCGCTAAGGATTATGTCCATCGTGTTGGACGTACGGCTCGAGCTGGAAAAACGGGAAGTGCCTGGAACTTGGCCAGCTCAAGCGACGACCACAAACGGTTCAAACGCATCTCAAGGAAAATTCTTCGACCTACTAACAGCAACGACCGCATTCAAATAGTGCGCATCGAAGACGCACATGAAGAGGATGGATCTGAAATCGGTGATGCATATGCCAAAGCTCTCAAGCGTCTAGAGCAAGATGTTTTTAATAAACCCGATACTAATGACGTTTAATAGACTAATATTAATAGTAGGCCCAAACTGCTTTTTGGGGAAGCAGCATTGGTCTTATCGTCTTGTTGAGGTGGTTTTTGGAACACACCCCCTAACATCTACAGGGCATGCTTCGCTCGGGCCATGGACAGTGTTCTATTTTTTCTATAGTTGAAGCCACGCAGAGCCATGGAGGTGCAGGGGGCTGGCCCCCTGCAACCAGCCCCCTGCAAACCTAACCCAGAGCAAGTTTTTCTGGGGGTACGCCCCCAGACCCCCTGAGCTCGCTTCGCTCGAAACTATGGGTAGTGTTCTATTCGTTGAAGCCTCGCAGATCCACGGGGGTGCAGGGGGCTGGGCTGGCCCCTGGTAGTCCTCGCCCTAAATCTGGTGTGACTATTGGACCATGACATGGTTGGCTGTCGCCCAGATGCGTTCAAAACTAGCTAAATTTGTTCTTTTTGCCGCATGTGGCATTTTAGATGAGGATTTATGTTTAAAAACCGATGTGTCTTTCCCCTTTCCTTAGTAGACGATGGTGCATTCCCCAACGTACCGTTATCCAAGAACACTCCGTATCAACTCCTCAATGTAAGCCTGACAGAGCCAACAGCATTACAAGACTTGACCGTGAAAAGAAATTTATTGAATTCTATAATTTGGCTTCTTTAAGACCTAGGACCTTATCCTCTTTGCGGGTTCGAAGATCTTTACGAAGAATTTTGCCGCTCGGCGACTTTGGGATAGCTTCTAGTACCACTATACCGCCCCAAAGACGCTTATGCCGAGCAACCGTGGAATCAAACCATTTCTTGATGGATTGAGGATCGCCTTTTTGGGTGAGAACGACAAATGCGCGAGGAAGTTCGGTGGCTTCTTCCTGTTCATAGACACCTGTGACAGCACAATCAATGACTTCAGGATGCGTCAGCAAGTGTGCCTCTAATTCAGCTGGGGCCACTTGGTGACCCTTGGACTTTATGAGTTCTTTGGCTCTGTCAACAATGTAGAATTGACCAGTGCTATCAATAACGGCAATGTCGCCAGTCTTATACCAACCATCAGGAGTCAAAACCTCTTTAGTAGCCCGGGGATTATCTAAATACCCCTTCATGACATTTGGTCCCTTTAGCCATAGTTCACCTGGTTTGCCTTTTGGACAGTCCTTTCCGCTCTCTTGGCTCACAATGCGGGCCTGTTGGCCACGGACCAGCCAACCAACAGAAGCAGCTTTGTATCGTTTAGGGTCGTGATCGAAGAAATGACTGAGTGGGGATGTTTCAGTCATACCGTATCCTTGCTTAATCTTTACCTTGATGCGCTTCTCAGTCTTTTTGACAAGACTGTCAGAAAGAGGAGCTGCTCCAGACATGACTTCCCGAAGACTCTTTGAAATGTCCAAATACCTGTCCACAATGGGCGATTTGGCCAACTGGACAATGATTGGTGGAACAAGATGCATGTTGGTGATTCGGTACTTGATGATGGATTGCAACATGGTTTCCAGATGGAATCGTTCGAAAATTACACACGTATTGGCACAGTAGAATGTGGTGAAAACGAATGAAGAAATGCCATAAATGTGTGACATTGGCAATACGGCTCCAAACCTCTTCTTGTGATGATAGAAACTCCTCCCTGATTGGCTTTGTTGGAGGCAGTTTGACGTGGCGTTGTGATGCGTAGTCATAACACCTTTAGGTACACCAGACGTGCCTGAGGAAAAGCAGTAAAATGCATCCTTCTCCTTGCAGCTGTTTTTGTCTAGCTTAATTGGCTCATCTGTCCCTTGAGCTCTGTCAACTTCAGTAATAAAGTCGTCAAGAGTGATAACATTATCAACGGCTAGACCTTTTTCTTTCAAAGCCTCGTCCATGGTAGGCCGAAGATCTGGAGACACAATTACCAACTTCGCCTTGGTAGCCCGCACCTGATGGGCTACTTCATGAGGCAAATAGGCTACATTCACGGGTGAAACAATACCCCCACAACCCAGAATCCCATAATCCAAGACCGGAACATAGATCGAATTGCGAACAAGCAAACATACGACGTCGTCATAGCCGATGCCAAACTTGGTCCGCAATGTGTACGAAATGCGCTTGATATAGTCTACGCATTGCTGTCCAGTCAAAGTCTTCCCATTATTGGCGTCGATATAGAGCGGCTTTTTCAAATTCTTTTGGACAGAGGGCGAATTAATGATAAATTGAGCAGCATTTCCGTGATAAAGATTTCTAATTGGCCCCTGGGGGGACTTGTAAACTACCGTCATATTTGTGCCGCGTAATGAACGCCCGGGCGACCTGTTAAATAAATATCCCGGCTAGGGTTCTCCAATTGCGGGGATACCCCACACACCCCTATGGAGCCCGACCCCACATATCGGATCTTTACTTCCGAATAACAGCTAGCGTCCGGACTACAACCAGGATATATTCGGAACCTCAGCGGTTTAAATTTCCGACAATTCGGAATTTTAAGTATAATCACTACCCTCCCAGCCGGGTTTGCTTCGATCTGCGAATTAAATGTGCTGCGCATGCGGACAATTAATTCGGATATAATTGGTTTCCGCTCAGTGGACTGGACAAACCAATACTGAAGGCGGCAAAAAAAAAAAAGTACTTATATATATATATATATGTTTGCAAGATTATATATATTTCTGTTCGATCTATGTCTAAACAATAATTAAGTCCAACTGCAGCTCTACTCAGCTTTAAACTTATACAACGGCGCGCCAAGAGTTGGTTAAGCCAATACGTATATATACGTACTATGCAACACTGGATTCGATGAAGCCTCGCAGAGCCACGGGGATGCAGGGGGCTGCCCCCCCCCCCCCCTGCAAATCCTAACCCAGTAGTCGCTTTACTGTGGGCCAGCCCCAGATTCCAACAGACGTATTCTAGCTAGAACAGGAAAAAGCCACAAACCACCACGTGCACTAGATTGACACAAAACTATTTCCTATAGGCACTGGCTTTTGACAATTGCCGAGCAGCATAACGTGAACATTCAAGTATACAATCAAAGCCAAGGCTCTAAAGAAAAGCCATATGCAGAACCTATCATTTATTCTTTTATTTCCCGGTAGGAACGATAGGTGTTACTCCATTAACAAGGGCTTCTTGAGCGTAACTACGTCTTTTAATACCGTTCTTCTTCAGAAAAAATCGGAAAGCCCGTTTCATAGCTATCCATGACAGCTCGGTGGAGTACACTTCACCAAGTGGGAGGCTGATTATCCCAAGCAAGTCATCTTAATTGCAAGTAAAGTAAAAAGATGTTGTGCAGAAGACATCTCATACGTGAACTAGGTACCGGGATCAAGACGAGAGCCTCGGAGAGTTCCAGAAAACGAAAAACGACAGGTTTCGTTAAGGTAATACATTTTGACGAGAGTGTTTTCTATTAGAGATATGCAATCAGATGGGCTTAAAAAGCTAGATAAGGTTAGCAAACGGTCGGAACAATGGTAACAAAAGCCAAAACTTACCATCTGGCTGGGCCAAAATGTAATCCACGGCTTGACCGACGGTCTTGATTTCGTCAGCTTCGTGACTAGAGGAATTGAGTTAGCGACTGGGGTAAATTTATGCTTTCGTGGACTTACTCTGGCATTTCAATACCAAACTCTTCTTCAATAAAAAATAGAGCCTCGACAACGTCCAAGGAGTCCAAGTTCAAGTCAGTCATAAAGTTAGCCTCTGGTGTGATCTTGGAGGGATCCTCAATCTTGTCGAAGCATCCCAGGGTGTCGATAATTCGCTCTTGGACAAATTCTCGGGTAAGTGGTGGTGGGCCAGCACCGTAGAATCGGACGGTTTGGAAACCGTTCTGCATCAAACTTCCAGCCATTGGCCTAGCGATATTTGGAATGGCTGTTCGGCTCCGAAGAGTCGCCGCTGGCCTGATAGCTCTGCTTGCCCGAATAAACGATCTCATTGTTGATGAATTCCTCGGTTTCTGGTTGGTTGAAAATTTAGGTGATGGCCAACCTTCCGCCCCCGAGTCGGCGTTGGGACAAAATGCTCAAAATTACGCATTCTAAAGTTACCAGCACCAGACACGCTACTACCCCTAGATTTTCAGCCGTGCATGATTAGACTCGGATTTTTTGTATACACACAATAAGTATTCCAATTGCTTCTTTTTACATGAACTAAATCTCACATAGTCACCATGTTCGAAGCGTCGATCGTCTCAGAAGAAAAAGGGGCTCTGCGAACCAGAATGTGAGTTTTTAACGAAAGAAACATGGAGAAAGGGCTTGCTAACGTAAGTCACAAGCGGCTGTGGTTTGACAGAAATTGCTGAAAACCTGATAGAATTGGGAGATATTCTTCTACTCTCCGCATGATATAACCTCGCAGAGCCTAACCTAGTAGAAGGTTTTCTGGGGGCACGCCCCCAGACCCCCCGAGGCTCGCTTCGCTCGAGGTTATGGGTATTGTTCTGTACCTCTATTCCTTGAAGCCTCGCAGAGCCACGGGGGTACAGGGGGCTGGCCCCCTGCAAGCCTAACCCAGAACAATATGCTCTTTTGGCGAGGGACAATATTGCGAAGCGTAATTTTCCTTCTGCTTCTTCTTGAGAATACGCTTTTTACTCATTGATATTACACTTTTTGACAGTAGATTTTATGTGTTCCAATCGGTTCCGTGTACCGTGTATTATTTTATCATGAAGTTAGCATCACATGTACATATCCGTACGTGGCGAAGGAAAAGTTAAACCTAATTTCCGGCTTTACCATTAACGCAGGGTTCTTTGTTGCAGTCAAATTCCTTCTTTTTCGAGACAAAGAAGCAACAAACAATATATGCTTCGCCGAACTTCTGTTTATTGTTAGTTGCAGGTAGATTTTTTTCTGTGGGGACAACTTCTGCGCCGCACGAGTATAGGCGAGCTCCTGTTGCCGTGGCAACACCTGCTACCCCTGAGATAGATCTTGCAAAAATGCCCCTTTCGAGCACGCGGGTGATATTACAGGGCAAGAGCTTTATCGTGCTAGAGATTTGTTCAAAATATATTGGAGGACTGAACCGGGTAAAGAATTAGCTGTAATGGAGGGGTTCTCGAACGGCTGAATCAGGGTAAATCACCAGACGCAGCTCGTGAGTGATCAACAAAATATATAGCTGCATTAACATTCAGGGGTCTCTTAGCCATGAACGAACCAACAGCGAAGGTAAGAACATTACATCCTCCTCATTATATTATTAGTTTTGGCATGCGTTATCAACTCAGGCTAAGTTTAAATTTCCAAGAGATCGCGGGTTCGCAACAAGGTTATTATCCTGTCCGGAAAAGAACCGAAGGTTTCTGTTCCGTTACTCATTTAGAACAACTTGTCCATTAGCCACGAAGTTGATACATGGTCTGTACTTTCAAAGGGAGAAGAGGGGCTGATATTTTCCCCAGCAAGTCTCAGAAGGTCAATGTCCCATTAGTGAAGCTTCTTTTTAGAGAACAAAGCTGATCCTACCCGTTGAACCCGTTTTGAAGCAACCAATGGGCCATGTGATCCCCAACCCTAGCGAAGCCTGTCCGGGAGAGGTATGATAACTCGTCCAGTATGCTTCTTCTTTTTCCAGAAAAAGAAGCAAAAAGCGTTTGCTCTGCTTCGCAGAGGGTTATGGGCTCCGCAAACCTCGGCAAAGTCGAACCATGATGGGAGAGGGAGAGGTATCCGTTCTCCCCAAAAGACCATTCATTATACTCAAAAAAATCAATACATGTGACAGTTCTAACACATTTACAGGTCCTGTTGTTAGGGGATGCATCTGTTGGCAAGACGTCGATACGAAGCCAATTTGTACATCACCGGTTTTCGGCAGCTTATCGTGCGACAATGGGATGTGACTTTCTCACGGCTCGAGTAGAAGCGGACGATGCGGGTTTAGGGACCGTGGGACTACAGATATGGGACACGGCAGGTCAAGAACGATTCAATTCGCTGGCATTTTCATTCTATCGCGGTGCTGACGTAGCGGTGTTCGTGTACGACATGACAAACGCTGAATCCTTTCAAAACCTGAATAAATGGGTCCGCTCGTTTTATGAACATTGCATGGTGAGGGAACCCATATTATTTCTAGTTGGTAACAAGTCCGATAAGAGGGACTACCGGGTCATCTCCCCTCGCCAGGCTATGGAATTTTGTCAAGACCACTTCAACAAAACCGCAGATTCAGATGTGGACAGATTATGCCTAGAAACAAGTGCAAAGGATGACTTGGGAATCCGTGATTTATTCAGAAGAGTTGCTACATTGGTTGCGAAAAGACAGAACGAAAACCCAATATCATTCGAAGTAATGGACTCAACAATCGAAATAGACCAACCAAAACCGACCTCCAAATGTTGTTAATCACTTATTTATAACCTTTTACTTTACCAACCAATATTAATGTTTAATAAAATAATATCATCTTGTGGAGAGCCTCCCCTTTCCAGGCACAATATGCTCGAGGTACTGGCGCCCTGAAGTCCTAACCCAGAACGGTTCTTCTGGGGGCACGCCCCCAGACCCCCTGGGCTCGCTTCGCTCGAGGTTTTGGACTAACCGTTATCTTTCTATTCGATGGAGCGTCGCAGAGCCACGGGGGTGCAGAGGGCTGGTCCTTCCAGGCACAATATACTTGAGGTACTTGTTCTCAAATTACCTTTTATCTTTTTCAGAAAAGAAGCAAAAATCGTTGGCTTATGGAAACCTGCATCTACATGTTTTCTCATGCACAGCCATCCGCAATGTCTCTGAGAGGTTTCAACGAATAGGGAATCCATAAACTCGAGCGAAGCGAGCCCTGGGGGTCTGGGGGCGTGCCCCCAGAAGAACAATTGGGTTAGGACAAATTGTCTACTTCTGGGTTAGGATCAGACCCCGAACACAGGTAGTTTCAATGGGTAAAATGAATAAAACGAAAGAAGCGAGATCTAGGGCATACTCCCAGGACACAATTATCGAGATATATTTCTTTGGAAAGGAGAAACAGGGCCTTGCGAGGAGTTGTACAAACTTTTTACGGGCGGGAGCCGGGCGGAGGGGGGTCTGGAGGGATACCCTGGAATCCGGAATCTATTCTTTTTGTCTCAGTTCAGCAGTGAAAATGACTGGTACGTCGGTGGTTATTTCTATTTCGTCTTTCACGAGATTGTTGCTGGTGCTCAATTGGCCTCCGAACTTTGTTTCCCAGTTCTCAACATCCCATTCCAGTCCTTTGGTCGTAATATGAGCGGTACCCGCAATTGGAATGATTCCACACGTCTTGCCTAGATGTGTCAATGGGGTGGAGATACGGGAGATCCCCGGCATGAGTAGAATGGTCACATTTTGATCAGACAACAACAACAACGGCTGCTTCTTCTCCTGTGAAATAAATAGACGGTGAATCGAGCTCATTGATTGGTCTACACGTCCACCCATCGACCCGAGACTGATAATTGGCGCCGTGGGACCCAATTTGTCGACAACAACATCCACAGCCTTGTCAAAATCCGTCGAATACTGGTCTGGGTTTCTGATGATGGGAACCCCCAATGCATCGTAGTATTGCCTAGTACTGTCATTCAGCGAATCAAGGTCCCCCGTAATACAGTCTGGAAGATAGGTCTTGCGCATATCGTCATCATCTCCAAAATAATCGTAGAGTCGGTTGGCTCCGCCATCAGCACAAACCCGAAGCGTGCTGTAATGCCAGACCTTCTCAAAGACAGACCCGTTCACAATTGGCTGATTCAATATCAACAGAGCCTTCTCACCCGTCTTATCTGACTCCTCTTTCTCCAGAAACGCCGCTGGTCTTATTTTAACTACACTCATACCACCTCTATGCTCCATCCGGTCCCACACTTCGATTCCCTCCCAACTCATTTTTTTTCGTTGCGGGTGATCATCGGGATCCGGGGAGTCTGAGAATTCCGTTCTGGACTTATGACTGAAGGCTGCCAGAGCCATCCCAAGGAGCAACTGCTTTAGTTCAATAGGGTTCTTCTTTTTCCAGAAAAAGAAGCAAAAAGTGTTGTTCCGCTTCGCGGAAGTCTATGGGAGTTCTTCACATCTATGTCCCAGAGGGTCTGGGGCGTGCCCCCTTACACCGCTGGGCTCTGCGAGGCTTCATCCAACAGAAGGAAAAGAACATCGCCCAAATCCTCGAGCGAAATGGGCCCTGGGGTCTAGGTGAACTAACATGACATGATTCATCAGTTGTGGGTTATAAGGTATCGGTTTTACGGCTGAGGTAGAAGAGTATCCTTGACACGGAGCTTACCAAAATCTAACTAGACTTGTGGTATGCTACTCTGCCAGAAAGAGGAGCAATAAATCTTTTCAGTTTCGCTGAAGGCAATTTGGTACCTTAATGTGCCCAAATCTCGGCAAACCTTTGCACGGGCCCAGCCCCCTGCACCCCCCGTGGCCCTGCGAGGCTTCAACGAGTAGAAACCATTATCTACAACCTCTAGCGAAGCGAGCCCGGGGGGTCTGGGGGCCAGCCCCCAGAAAACTAGTTGTGGTTTAGGTTTTGCAGGGGGCTGCCCCCCCCTTTTTTTATACCCCCTCAAAGGAGACGACATTGTTTCCGTAACGGTTGATGAAAGCAGTTTTAATCTTCTGAATAACATCTTCCTGGATGGGGGAGCAGATGTATTGACCCAAGTCGGTGAAGAATTGGCGGGTGATTTGTTGCAGCTTTCTCTTTTGGATTACTTTGTGTAGAAGAATGGCAGCGTCGGATAGGTCTTCCGCTCTTTTGTGTGACCATGAGGGCTCTTCGAGAGTGGTGGTTTTGTCCAATTCTCTGTGTGAATCGAGTTGTTCGAGTTTTGAAGCCAGGGACCATTCCCAGGCGGAGGCGTAGATTATCAGGCTTGGTGATTTCCAGAGCACAACATTCTGTTCTTTGGACTCTGTGAAAAGTCTTTCTCTTACCTGATCCGTGATACACGTGTCGGCTATGTGGTTCATCCATGAGGTACTCAAGTTTTTGTTGCTGGCTACGGTTTCCACAGCATGTGTTAGCTCTTGGAGGACCTTCCGCTGGATAGTCTCAACGTCACTGGAAGGTTGTCGTCGGCCATTGAATTTGAGATTGGCGACTACTTTCTGGGTGTTCAGGACAGCTTTTCGAATGAAACTATTCGCTATATTGGTATTGGGATCCAACATAAAATCAATGGCCTCCGTTGAACGTCGACTTCTGAAATGACTGACCGCTACAAACCCACCAGTGCTGACCAACGTGATTGGCAGTGTGCAGTAAAGCGTCAGAGATTTTATCACCTCTCTATCAAGCATCTGAAGTGCTACGCATATCGGTTAGTACATGTGACTACGATATCAGACGATACTTGTTACCTTTTTCAAGATCCTTCTTTTTCAACTCCTTTATAACCATATTTGCCTAACTAGCTTGTGGCTAACCTCTTCTATATACTTCATTCAACAACTGGTAGCGCGGTGTGTCTATATACTGGAAGATGGTACCTCCGCGGTGCACGCGAATTAGCTGTAACTGATCTCAAACCTAATCTACAAACCTAGGTGGTACAGCGGCGATACAGTGTATGGTGGGCTGATTTTAGGGACACAGTACACGCACCTCAACCCCGTGAATCCTGTGACTCCGCGAAGCGCAAAGTATTCAAAAAAGAAGACGGCCACTAGCTACCCCCCCCCCCCCCGGAAAAAACTTCTGGGATAGGATTTGCAGGGGGCCTGCCCCCTGCACCCCCGTGGCTCTGCGAGGCTTCAACGAATAGAAAGATCTGAACACTACCCATAACCTAGAGCGAAGCGAGCCCGGGGGGTCTGGGTGCGCCCTGTACCACTGCGTGGGCCTCGCCGAAGGTTGCGTAGCCAGTGTCATCTCAAATCAGTGTGCACTGTTGCTTCTTTTTCCGGAACATAACTGAACAGCTAGTACCTAAATAGTAAGCAGTTAGCTGGATGCAGTGTTCCTGGAGTTCAATCGAGCTAGTACGTTCGATTACGATATATCTGGTGGTATGTTAATCGTCATGTTGGTTATATATCGCTACAGTTCTACTATAAAACCGTTGTCTTTATCGGAATTCACCGTTGCAATCAATTATTGGTGTGGTGACGAAACGGTAACAGAGTTAGTTTTGGCAACCTTTCTTGAAACTAGCCGTTTCTCTTGTTGGGAAACCCTATTTACTAGGTGGATAGAATCTGAAACGCATTGATTCATCATGGTTGACCCTTGCCAGATTTGTGGCCAAGAACTAATCTCAGAGATCGGCATTCACGATTAACGAGCTGATATCCATAGTACCACACCGCGTGGAGACATCAAAAGCTTCTTTCTATCCCGGCCATATGTCAACATGGTAGGTTATCAACTCAATGCTAAAGCCCAAAGTGCGCGATGCTTTACAAGAGCTTTCATCAATCTCCCGGAATTCATACCTGGATTTTGGTTCTGTAGTTCAGTATGTAGCCTAGAACTTATGTCAACACTCTGCTTCCATATCTGAAAACAGGCACCAACCCGCCAGTCGTCAACCGGTTTACCGGTTGGCTTTGCTCAGAATTAAAGGCTTGGTTATATCCCTGTACAGTAAATTGACAGCTAGAGATACAGGTGAAGGGTTTCAGGTGAGGATGATTTCGCCAATAAAAATCTAATACGTTCTATTATCACCATTCTTGATCAGTTGGTCTGGTACATCAAATGGTGGAAACAAAGCGTTACTCTGCTTCGAGCAGAAGTTTTAAAGGCCCAAATTCCAGCGAAGCCGACCCGGGGTCTGAGCGTGCCCCCAAATCAGAGTTCTGGACCAGGATTCCAGATCCTCGTGACTCCGCGGGGCTACAGCGAATGTAGAAAACCGTACCCATAGAGGGGGGGGGGGGGCAGAAAACAACACCTGGGTTAGGGTTTACAGGGGGCCAGCCCCCTGCACCCCGTGGCTCTGCGAGGCTTCAACGAACAGGGAAAGCACTACCCATAGTTTCGAACGAGGCGAGCCCTGGGGATCTCTGTGCCCCCAGAGAAACTACTTCTGGGTTAGGAGCCCTTCAGCCCCCTGGCTCTGCGAGGCTTCAACGAATAGGAGGAATAATACACTACCCACAGCCTCGACCGAAGCGAGCCCCGGGGGTCTGGGGCATGCCCCCAGAAAACAACGCCAAGGTGTGATCAGAAAATAATATGGGAGGCGCAAGATACACTAGGTAAGTTTGAATGTTATTGGTTTCCAAGTGTTCGGCGCAGGAGGCTGGGCTACGGTTTGAGCGGCTATCATATCCTCGGGGCGATTCCGAAGGTCGATCGATCGAACGGGTCTTGGCTACACGGAGATGCAGTAAAACAACAGGATCTTATGTAATTTACTAGAAAAGAAGATGTTTCTGGGGCACGCCCCAGATCCCGTCGATCGGCTTCGCCGAAGGTTGGGTACCCGTCCATCCTACTGCGTAACAGAACACTTGCTGCTTCTTTTTCTGGGAAAAGAAGAAGATAATATGACTACGTGAAGTGTCTCTTGGAGTAAAGATTATGATATGACGATGGTAAGTGTGGTGGTTTATTTGGGTGATGGTGTGTGTCAGACCGAAAACGATCGGCCGATCTATCTGTAGATCGAGTAATTAGAGTGGATAGTGGGTTTAATAAGAGGCTGGCTAGCTCGAAAACAGGAGGGTTGGTCAGTGATTAGTATAAAACGTAGCGTGTTTGTTCGCAGAATGAGCCAGAATCGAAGTGCGAACAAAATAAGATAGAAAATGGTTGTAGTTGGACAAGAATTCGCGGCAGTTGCCAGAGCAGCACCTGTTTCTGGTGCCACAGGTGTTGAGGCGTATGTCCCTGAGCTGGATTCCAGAGCACCTGAGGCAATTCCTGAGCCGGACAATGTCAACGTTGCACTGTTGAAGCGTGAAGACCCCACTGGACTGGTTTCCGGACTTGTGTCAGATCTCAGCAACGCTGTAGACAAACTGGACCTTCCATTGGTTGCTGACATACTAAGGAAGCTCTCAAAAGCCATTAGCCAACTCAACCTCAAGAAACGAGATGATATCTTGGACGGTCTCAAATCCCAATTTGAACACCTAGCAAAAATCCTGGAGTCTTTGTTTAAGATTTTCACTGGACAAATGGGCCTTGTTTCCGGCCTTTTAGAAAGCCTTGAAGTCGGCGTCAGATTCCTCAACCTTGATCTTATTGCTGATGTCCTTGACAAGCTGGCCAACGCTGTGGAACAAATCGGCCTCAAAAAGAGAGATGGCCTACCCAGCAGCACTGGATCCACTAACGCAACCACTACCCAAGCAGCTGCCAATGGAACTTCCAATGGAACTGCAACTTCTACTCCGACAGACATTGAACAGGGTGCAGGCACATCTATTAGAGCACCTAAGGTCCTTTTGGCCCTCGCCGCTGGTGTCGTCGCCACTTTCGGTTTATCTACATTTTAATTTCTTGTATCATATTTTTGTATCGGTTGGTTTTCTATTAATTTTAATATTATAACTCTGATAGACCTTTTTACTTTTTTTTTTT